>JAQFYC010002286.1:0-26804 GCA_034694165.1 Tomocerus mixtus
ATAAACGCAAATCGCGAAGCAAAATCTTCACTTCGCGAAGGAAAACTTCCTTTTCATGAAAGTATAAACTAAGCGTAAGAAATAATAGTACTATTTGAATTAGATTAAATATTATACAAACACCATACCTTATGTAATGTGTTTAGCAGAAGGGAAAACTAAAACTACCAATTTCACTTCAGACCAGACCAAACAGTTCATTATAGGAATTCCATTTGAGATTAATACATGCACTGGTGTAATATATAATTCGTATAATGATAATGTATCCAACGTTGTGTTGCAGTGTAGATTACGGAAATAAATGGGGTTTCCGAAGGTAAAAAAGAATGCAAAAAATCTATAAGTTAAAAGTTATATTATGGAACAAAGGGAAATCAAGATGTTTTTCCACTGCAATGCGAAGACAAGGCGTATAAAATAGTTGGTGAAAACCAACACTTAGGTTTCGATTAGGATAGATTGCTCTAAATTATGGATTCCGGTGGAAAATCCGTCTGTTGTGCTGGCTAATTCTTCTCCACGAGTATTTTCCAGTGAGTGCCTTGCTGAAAAATGAGTTTTACTCCTGGTGCCTTGTTTCTGCGGAAATTTTCTCATTCCTGCACTTCTTTTGCAATCGTACATTTATTTCTAAGCTGTAGACATACAAATACAAATCGTTGGTAGTTATTAGCTATTATATGGTATGTAGGAACAAAATACATAATATAATGTTGACTGTACACGTTTTTGGAATCCACCCTTTTGTGCTACGCTTTGTGAGTGAGTGAGTCAATAATTCGTAGCTCTCGAGGAGTGAGCATACGTCAGACTCACTCACTCATCTTCTCGCATCATTTTCTCAGCATTTTTGTGTAAAGTGAAGTTAGTTGCTTTAGTAGCTCCTAGACATTTGTCTTATGCACAAAGCATAAACATCCCAAGAAGCCAAGCGAACTCAGCCCATTCCTTACCTACACCAGATTATTTAACTTTGATATTATTATATACAATCTCCTAACTCTTTCTTTCTGTGTGCTTAATACTTATCATATCTCTTGAATGCCTGTATCTAAAGATTATAATATTAGTCATCTAATTTCGATCTAGCCTACTACTTATACAGGTAATAATATTTAATGTACAGGTAGGTACATTTTCAAAGATAAGTGTAGACTTTAGTTTACATTTTACTTTAGCAAGTCAGTATGTATCCTGGACTAAATAGATAGACGCATGTAGTAATTGTCTTGAAAATTTACTTGTAGCTAGCTAGTAGCTACCTACGGGTAAAGTCATCATTATTTATTGCAATAGTTACAAAATAATAATCTCTCGTGGACTCAGCTGAACAATCTCTAGTATATCCCTACAGAAGATGTTTCAATATCAAACACTTGAGTTTTTAAGTAGATCCTTCCTCCATAACAACAATAATGGATCTATTGTATGCTTTATGTAAAATAATAAGTATTATATCATGGTATGGCTTGGCAATTGACTATGACTGGACTCGACTCGACTGGAATGGGATGGAGTGAGTAAAACAACAAGGTTAACTTACTTACTTCACTTTATTTTATTTCTTTACAAGCCGGACATAACATCAGCTTTATTTTATGATCCATTCAAATATTATGTACAGGCCAAGTATATGAAATGCTGTATATTATTGTATTTATGTGGTAGGATACACATTACCTACATGATTTTGAGTTACATAGCTATACTTTTACAGAATCGAAATTGCTCCGTGTACTGTAGTGTAGGGAGTATGAGTATAATCTTTCTTTTTGCTCTAGTAATGAATAATGTGCCAAGCCATGGAATGTATACGTGTTTTAAAGAGGAACAATAAGTAACGTATGATTAGTTTGAGATTGCATACCTGTATAAATACCAAATAGTTACTTAGATTTACATTATATGGTAACAGAGCACGTTGTATTACATCATAGACAGAATGAGCTGAATTGGATTGGATTTGATCTTCCTTGCCTTGGATGGGTTTGGATGGAGCATTGTATTATTTCACGATTTATCTGAATTGAACTTTTGTGCATGTATCAGTATTTTACGTGAATTGATCTACTAGCTCAGCCTCTACTTTATCCGATAGTGATCTTTACTTTAAGTGTCCGCCTGTGATGTAATACTAAAACTCTCTTCTATCTTTCTGTATCATACCTGTTGCATCCTCATGTTTTGCACAGAGACTCATATATGTGTATTAGACTTCGGAATTATCTTGCAAGTGGATTATAGATACTAAATATTTTATTGTATCTATTTATCTGTCAGATAAAACATTTCTCTTCAGAATTTCATACGATTTGCAGAATATCATACAATGCCCAAGTACTGCGTAGTTAAAGCTGTATAAGTAAAAGTGTACGTAGAAATGAAATCCTCGGGTAAAACCTTGTAGTCTAAACTAATAAATATAATGGAAATTGACATCTACTGAGTCTCATGTGGTTTTGAACGTGCTTTGGTTCACTACGTCAAAAAATGATAGATTTCGTGTGAAATAAATACTTATCTTATATGTATCAAGGTGTGTTGCAAACAATAGCATTAGCAATAATAGGAGCACTTGACAACAAGCGATTGTGCTCCGATAGGATTTAGAATATGCCAATCTCATTTCAATTATCAACTTCAACTATCAGTATATTATGTTTTTGTAATGTTAACATAATAACAGTTCCTAGAAAATTACATTAGCAACTTCATTTATCACATCAGCTTACTTGAGTTGAGCGACATAACACCAGCAAGATTATTGTACTGTACTTATCATTGGATAGGATGTACATGTACTTTGAGTTTTAACTGGAGCGTTTTACATACATAAAACACTTCTACGCGTATTTACTTACGTAAGAATAATCCATTCCAAAATATTATGTAATTGTTGTGTTACATTATAATTATCAATACATTTATTTACATTTAGAGCTTTTGCTACTGAATAGATAAGTTGTAACAAAATATATGCATTACCTACCTACCTGCATTCATAATAATAAATTTGAAGGCAAACTGTGTGCACGTAACTATTTATATGTAAATGGAGTTGAATGCAACATTGTAGCCAAATGGAGATCCATTTCATTCCAAATCTAGTAATAAGTAATCTGTAAAAGAGCATAGAATTCGACTTCGACTACATATGACATAGGAGTTGAGTACATTTAGTTTAGGTATGTCAGTAGAATGAAGGTAAGAAGAGAGTGAGTGAGGTGAACAAGGAGAAGATAATATAAAAAGAGGACGAATGCATCTGTACAGATCTTTCTGCATATGGTAGATACAAATATACGGAATATACACATATATTATAAGAAAGCATTGCATAAGAATACATATAATGCGTAATAATACATAATAAGATGAGATGAGAGTGAGTAGTAAACTGGAGAATAGATATGATGTGAGTAAAAGGGAAGAAGAATGTATATTATAAGTTCAGAACCCCACTACTATACTAGATTAGCTCAGATTAGAATATAAATGTATAACATCTTATGTGCATATAGATAGTGCTTGTAATAATGTGTACTACGAATCGGACTGAGCTCATCGCAACAGTCCACGAAGGTAAGGTAAGGTAAGGCGTCTTGGTTTTGACTTGACTTCAGCATTTGAGTTGAGTTGAAGTTGAAACCAAAAGAAAAGACGACCTCGCCAGCCTTTGCCTATTTAGTTGAATATTATTGTATAGAATAGATATTGTTGTGGATTTTAGGTAGGTACAAATACTTTACTTACTATATCCAAGGTATTGACTACCTTAACTTATATAAATGCTATAAATGTTATACTTACTTTTGTACGTATATAAAGGGATGTAAAGGGATGAAATACAATTCTTCTCTAGGTAAGGTAGACAGAATATAAGAAAATGTCCAAGAGATAAAGCTGAGAGAGAAAAAGAGGCAAACGAAACGGAGCCATGCGATGCAATGCCAAGCTTGCCAAGCCAGGCCAGAAATACTTATACTGTAGTTACTTCACTTACTATGTAGAAAATAAGAGAGTAGAAGTTAGAAGCTGGTGTTTATAAGAATTGCCTCAGGGTCCTGAATTCCTTAGCTCTAAAAGAGCCCACGGTGATTAATAACGACCACGGCTCCTCTCTTCTTCTTCTTCTACCTGTGGATCTACATAAGATCTCCTGCACAGCTACAGTACAGCATAGCATAGCATTCTCATTCCATACCTACATAGTTACTCTCACAGGCCAGGTCTCCTTTTGCTTGACTCGAGTTCAGTTGAGTAGTCTTTAGTGAGCTCATATAATAGGCTCCTATACAATACAATACAATACAACTGAATAATATACTATGGGGATAGATTGCTCGAACTGCATTTCAATGCATTACTCACTCACTCATGTTATGTTCAATGCACAACCCTATACTATACTAAACAGAATACCTTTCCCTTACTTTACTTTAGATAACCAATGTTATTTGATATACATTTTATCTTTCCTATATACAAATACAGTACACTGATAGTACAGATAGTTTAGCTACTAAAATAATGTGCATATGTTTATACTCATCGTCAACAGCAGTTCAGAGTTCTCAGTGCAGTAACAGCAACAGGCTTTGGTTTATTATATTATATGATAGTAACTATTACTATTGTAAAAGACTTATATCCCTTTGCTATTCAGTTACCTGTCTTGTATGTTTGTATGCATATGTATGTACATTGAAAGTATTTATATTATATTATTATTGTGTAGCTATATGTGTATAGGATAGAAACTCCTCTTTTCTCATCTCACAACACAAAACACAACTCCAGCTCTTTTATGATAGAGTCCGTTCGTCAGTATCCAGTACACTCTCCTCAGGTAACCATCACTATCCCCGTCAGTCAGTCGTGGTATGGTCCCTACACTTACACTACATACATAGTACCTTGCCTGCTTTTATATTCACTCACCTGTACTGTGATTGTACTGTAGAAAAGCAAGAGCAACCAGTTAGCTAGCAGTAGTTACCTTTACCTGACTAAACTAAAGGTGAGCTGATTTTCTTGTGTTGTGTTCTGCTGTGTATTTGTGTGTGTCGACTTACCTACTCCACTGCCACTACACAAACCAAGCCAGACTAGATTACCTTCCTACAATTTACTTACACTCTTTACTTGGCTACAATTATATACAGTCCTGGCCAGTCGAAGTCTTCAAGTGTTTGTGTCTCATCCAACATAACAAAACACAACAACAAACTAAATTGAATCTGTTTTTGAAAATGGATTCAAAAACAGAACATTACTTACAAGTTACAATGAGTTAGTGAAACGCGGCACGGGTACATTGCATTTTTTAAGTGTTTCGGTTCATATTTAGAAAGTGTACGCATTCCATTGAAAATTAATTGGTTTCATTACAAGAATTATCATTCCCTTCGTATCCATACTGCATTGTTTACAAGAGTAAAGTTTTCATGGAAAGGAAGTGATATCTATTTATAAGCTTATACCTAGAAATTGTACATAGGTATTATTAGAATTTACTTACCTTACACTTTACACTGGAAGTACATAAGTGTGAGTAAAATGTGAACGTAAACCTGGATTTGTTTGTATTGTCAATCTACTGTACGCTACAAATACATAAATAAGTAATAGCATGGTTGTGTAATGTAAAGGTGTGTTGTTCATGGTATTCATGACATTCAGTGACATGACATAAAAATCATTAGTGCTCATTTTAACTGATGAATATTGTACCATAAATATTTATTTGTTTCTCAGTTTACTATTTATATGTAGTAAAATGAGTTTAGTAATACAAGTTTGAAATGAAGAAGGAGAAAGTCAACAAGAGAGTCTTGGATGCATAATGAGCTGAGTCAAATCAAATGAAGGCAAGGGACAAGAACCTTTTAGCATAGAATACAATACAGAACTAAACTGGAGTGGGGAGTTTGGTTGGATTTGGATTTGGATTCCTTTGCTCTACATATACATAAAAGAACAACTTGTTGCATCTCCCTATACTCGTATGTATAAGAAAACATGTGCCAATGCCAATACAAATATAAGGAACATTCATTAGCCTGTAATGGTAGTTGAGTTTGTTTAAATTCAATCGAGTAAATAGATTGAATGTAGTGATGTGGTCCTCCATGTTATAATATTGGATTGGGATTGTGATTGACTCGCTATATACAGATAGTAGCTACAGCTACTGTCATTTTGTTTTGTTCTATCGTACTTGGCTTGGCTCCACAAGTCTCACAGGGAATATGATGACATATAAGTGAAGAGGCTACAGATACAGATTTCCAATAAAAAATCTAATGTCTACCTACATAAATATTTGTGGTCGATGGGAAATGATACTACATCCTTGTGGACAAACAAGACCAAATCCAAGTAATAATAATAATAATGATTTTCAACTTCAACTGGGAACGAAAGATAATCAAGTCAAGGAATCAAGAAGATATTATAGCCAGTCGATCGTATATCAATAGCAGTGTACCAATATCATTACATTTACTACTACGACAGCGTGAGCCAGACAAACATGTCGATAAACATCACGAGTATTAGATGAGTTGCGAGAATTGAATTTACTTTATATCTATATGTGAATGTGAATCATACACTAAAAGATTCCAGTAGACAATACCTAATAATTCCTCCTAAGATATTATTATACGTCTACGCTGCACTGTCTGTCTGCACACGTTACATAACTTACCTAAGTATTAAGTAGTCTCTAGACCACGAGAATAAAAGATGACAATAATGGAACCCATTCCGATGGCATGAAATCACTTTTTCATAAATAACTATAGTTCTTTGAAAAGCTAAACAGTTTTCCCATAAATGATATTTGTGGCGCAGTTACATTTACAACAGTTTATTTACATGGTACACACGAAGGCACACAAATAACATTGCAATATGTAACATGTGAAATATATACACGGATGTTTTATGATATCATCAATAAATATATGTTTTCCATTGTTAGCTTAACTCCTGAAAAACGCTACCGTTCCTTGAGTTGAGATATCTTTTGGATTTACAATTTACGCAGTAACAAATAAATCAAACAAGGAAGATCAATATTAAGTAAATCTTCCAGGGTAGGAAATGTATACTGTATATTGATCTGTCAACGGTTGCCCACATTATCTATACAGTAATCCTCAATTCTCACTCAAACGGTTTCAAAATGTGTCTCTAACGCTTCTATGAAGCTAAAGAATGTTAATAATGTCACAACTAAATGTTTTACAAAAAGCTCAAAGGCTTTCGGCGACTGTGATGAAAATTTCGTGCTTTACGGTGCTCCTCTTCTGTTGTTTATGCTCTACCACTGTACTCGTTTCCGGAAGCACTACCTTTATAAATGGTAGTGGCAGCACATTATCTAGCTTTATCTTGGATGTCTCCAGACACAAGTCACCTCAGGAAGTCATTGGAGGAAAAAGTGAGCCTTTTTCATACTTAAGTTTAAAATTTTGCATAATTGTTAACTATAGCTTATAAGAAGAATACTCCGGAAATCCTGGAGTATCTTTTAAACACTTATTATACTATATAAGCTTTTGCTTTTGGTTTATTTTTTTACGGAAAAAAACGATTTTTAATCTGCTTATGTAATATAGTAATATAAAAATATTTTGGGTTATTTAAATTTCCTGTGGCTGTTACCCTTTTTTTAAAAAAACAGTATTTGCTAGTAATATTAAAAACTGTAGTACATGCATTAGTTGACAATACATATCAGTAATTTTTAATAGAATGTATACATACGAACATACCTAATGCATAGTTCATACATGCATTAGGTATGCTAGTTTGAGATTCTTTGGATACAAATGAATGGGATGGGAAGTAATTAAGAGAATATTAATAAGAATAGACTTTTGTTTATGATTTTCGTACTTCTTGGAAGTGAATAGAGAAAGAAAAATATGTTTTATTCTAAACTGTTGGGCTGAACATTGCCCTTTTAAAGATTCCACACAGGAACTGAGGATTTTAAGGCTTTTGAAACAAATAGGTGCACATGGTGAGAGTTTATGTAAAAGAGCTAATTGTAAGATGATCATATAGTATACTGTAGTACGGAATGAACACTCATAATATTCTATATGTCATGCACTCATAATAACACAATACAAAACATTATGCTGTGCTGTCTTGATTCTAAGAACCTTTTTGTTCCTGAAGCCATATGCTCACTGCTTTGCTCATTTGCTGAAGACTAGTTCTTTCAATGTCCCAAACGCAACTACAAATCCACCAGCTATACTTATACCGAGTGAGTAATACAAGTAATATTATATTATGTAGGTAATAATAATGCTCTTTACTGTACTAGAATGCATTACTATTATAGGAAAGATCTTCTGTGTAATATTATATTACGTAGAATAGTAGGAGGAAGGAAGTGTTTGCTTTCTCAGGTTTCATGGAGGTGTACTGATTGAGCTCTATAAGAAAATCTGTGTTACACTCTTATATATCTAGTCTTATGAGTATGGTGTATAAGGTGTGTTAATGTGTGAATCTATGGGTTGCACTGCATTGCATCCCATCACAAGAAACTAAACACATCACATATTATAATAAAACATAATGTAGCATGGCATGGTCTGAAAATTGACCTGAAGTCTATCTGTGCTTTTTATTCGCTCCTTATATAGATGTTTCTCACGGGATGAAGAACAGAACAGATTGTTTCTCTGAAGGTATGTGTTTAGTAAAATGGAGAGGTGCACTTGTATACAACACAACATACACATCAACTCTATTTCATTTGATTATTGCGTCACGTTGTTTCACTTCTTATCTTCATAAAACTCTTCAAGATTAAAATCCATAGGGTAGTGCAATGTAGTTTTGCTTTGTCATAGAATTTCTCGGAATTTAGACTAATACAAATTGCAATGATGTTTCTCATGCAAGTATAGTAAACACATGGAGATTAGATAAGCTGTTCTTAAACGATTCTTCAAACAGAACGGGACAGGATATATTATTAAAGCTTCCTTAATTTGGAAGAGTCATGTAAGGATTACCTACTTATTATTATGTAAATGATATAAGAAAGTTCCATTTCCTTAGATATAGTTGCATTTTGCATTGGATTGCATTTCCATTGTATAGCTTATGGAAATTCCGAAATTCTAAAATAATTATTCTTGATAATTGCTGAAATTTGCGGAATAAGTGACAACACAATTAGAAAATGATGGCACGCAGATAAGGAATATTGTATAGTACTCTGTTGGGATTCCAACCGGATTTTTACATGATGATTATTATGGGGAGCTGAAAGTTAAACATTAAAATAAGGAGTTGTTTGCATTGCATGCAGTAGATTGATATCTGCTCACTTTGCAGCTTGGAATTATTCAGATTCAGGTGTTTGCACAGTACACCGTAAGTATTCCTAATAGCTTTCCTATTTTAACTTCTTCTTTGCAACAGAGTATATGTATAATTTACTTTTTAAATGTCATGTCTGGCTTGGTCTAGGTCTAGCCTGTGTTTTGCTAGACTTTGACTTGGGAACGAAACATTTGTGCGGTTTACATACATCGAATCCTACCTATCCTACCTTTTCGTTTTTTGTCCGCAATAGACTCACATCATATCACATCACATCACATGCGAACAAGAACAGGCGAAGGTTGTTGGTGCCTCAGCCTTGCCTTCTGCCTGCCTTCTTACAATTTCGGCGTATTATTATAATTACTATTTGTTATAGATAACTGTCAGTCCAGGTTACTTTTTACGAAATTACTACTACAACTACACATATGCTAAATATTTGTAGTAGGCAGTAGTACTACGAAGTTAGTAAGTAGTAAATAATAATTCGCAATCTAAATATGTATTTCTAAGTAGTAACTGACACGTGAGTAGAAAAGGGAAATAAAAATCCAAGTCAAAGTCTAATAATGTGACGTGATTGACTAACGATTCGCGAATTGAAATTACTTAATGTGTTTGTAATGCAGTTTCTACAAGTTATTATTATTATTATGGAGAGGGAGTTGAAGGTTACTACAACTTTTCTCAAATGTACCCTGTTCTCTCTGCCTGGAAAACTCTTAAAAATTATTTTTTGTCCAAAGGTTCGCAAATTGCAAGATGTACTTATGTAAGCTTTAGGTTTATTTGTTAAGAATTAGAATTGTAGCAGTTTAGTGAGTATACCGTTTTAATATTATTGGATGCAATTAGTATATTGTAATATGGAAGTTAAGTAGATTAATATTCCATTCACTTGTCAACGTGCAGGAAGTAGCGAAAAAATAAATGAAAACATAATAAGGGGAGATGTAGCCCTTAACCTTCCTTAATTTCATTTCCCTTAGCTTAACAGGATGCAAAGGCCGTATAAGTATGGCTGATCCGAAAGGAAGGACAATTTCGGTTGTGTTCTGTCTGGTATATAATGACTTTAAGACTTCAGAGCTGTTTAGCATACTACTTCTGTGTAGTAATCAGTCCTACGTCAACATTTTACAGTAGTAATGCACTATGTCGTAACTTAAGTACTACTTTATCTGTCACGAAATATTTCTATAATCATAACATACGATAGTTTGTTAGTTAACAGTTGACTATATTGTATAAGCTGATTTTGAATGTGCATGTGTGATAGTTATGTAGTTGTTCATAAGTTAATGAATAGTTTTATGTAGATATTACGAACTGTTTCCTAGTGTGGTGTGTGATATGAATGAGTTGAGAAAATTGTGAATGAAATTTTTTGAGAATGGAGGCAGGAAGGAAGGACGTTTGTTTTTATAAAAATGTGTATCGCTTGTAGAATATAGTAGTGGGAGCGGATAAGCAATGCCAAGACAGGACATAAGGATTTCCCCACTTCCTCGTTCAAATGACTTAAGTATTTCCAAGTGAGAAATGAAGTAGAATAGTACAGTACAGTTTTAGCAATTTAGTTACATATGCCTGAACTACATACATAGTGAAATAAGAGGAAACAAGTGTTCATCGTGGGATAAGATACTATCCGTCTTTCTGTGCTGCCGGATTTTCCCATGGTATTCAGAGTCAGCAACAGGCAAGGAACAGAACAACTAGGTATTTATCCCGAGTTCAGCTGATATGATGGTCCTGTTTTCTATATAGTTAGTTTATTTAGATATTTTCTACATGAGCATTCATAATATAACATGTTGTTAGTGATTTCAGGACAAGATATTACGTATGTGAACATTAGTATTAAGTAGTTATAAGAATTCTTAGTAAGTATAAGCCTTACCAAAGGAGAAGAATGTTTGTAAAGTGCATTAGAACACTTGTGTTAAGGATAGGAAACCGAACCAAAGAAAAGCAAGGAATGGACGGGGACACTGACGGACGGAGGGACCAGTTTCGTCGACTCGTCTTACATTATGTTTATTGTTAGGCATTATAAGTATTTACAGTAGAAAAGCATAGTTCACCATTATTAGTTACTTTAGGTTTACTCTCACAATCAGGAAGGTCCGGGAGCAACTACATTAAACTTCCACATGAACAGAAAAGCATCCTATTGCGACAGACCAGACCAGACCAGGCCACTGAGAATAGCAAAGAACAGAACAGACACGTTTACGTTAGGCTTTACACATTTACATGCACAAGCATTTGCCAAGTTGTTATTAAATAGTTTACTGTATTTCTATTTATTTACTTTTATGTGAGAAACTCTTGGATTCGTGAATTAATGCTAAACTAAAGACATAACATAACATGCATATGTACAAGTACATGAGAGGCTCTACTTGTCTGAAGTCTGAATGGCAACAAGTTAGTCATTCAGTCAGTCGTTTATTATGGAACGTGAATTGCATGAGGAATATGAATTTTCTTAATCTGTGTTGTATGTGTAGGTATTTGTATGTGTCGGACATGAGAAAAAACCTTGTTTTCCTAGATATTCCTATTATGCACTAACGTCAAGCCAAGCCAGGACTTAAACTCTAAACTACAATGCACACTAATGTCATGTCGGGTTCCGTCCGTGCATTGTGTTTTCTATTTAGAATATTTGCACTCCAATCTAATCTTCCATCATATCAACATCAACTGTGAAATTTTCACTTCATTTTATGAGAATAATACAATAGTTGTTTGAGTTAACGGCGACAGAGACTCATCAATTCTTCCAGGATCCTTTCATAATGCGTTTATTAGGTACTCTGCACAATACATTTGTTTGCTATTAGTACAAGAGTCATTCCCAGTGCAATTTATGAAAGAAAAATGGCTAAAACCATTTTAACCAGAAAGGAATGAATATAAAAAGGGCTTAATGGCACTTGAGAGCTAAAAACGTCTGTTCTGAGATGAGCTGTAAAGAAACTCCAGTTTTTCTTTACCTTCCTCCAGCCCAACGACCAAATAATGATTGCTTTAGCTGCAATTAGTGTTTAACTTTGGAGATCTTTAAAGCTCTCTTCGTTCCTTAGGCTTAAACTGTTAAACTCACTTTGTGATTTTTCAGAAATTCTGCATCTTCCTCCTCTTTCTTGCTTCTTTTTACTTGCTTCAATCCTCTTTTCTTCTCCTACCGTTTAAAGTAGATGGATATAGATGAAATAAATTCCTTTCGTTAGTGTAACTCGTATATCTATGTTGTATTTACTTATATAAAGTGTAAACATCAGGCCTTTGTTTCAAACAGACCCTTTAACTTGACATTTGTGAATGACTAACTGAAAATGCTAATCCATTCATTCACTTCTGTGCAAGTAGCTGAAGTTTATTGTTAGTTTGTTCTTCCCTGTAGAAATTACGAGACAGGACAAATGTCTACAAGTGCAGCTAGAGAATGTAGCAATTTGTATTAGTAAGTATTATGGTTTCGCCCTAATGATACTTTACGAGAGAAAATTAAGCTCTTTAGTCTACAAAGTTGACATTCAACAATGTAAAAGTAAGTAAATTTCGGCGAAATAGGAAATTCTAGTGTGAAATGAGGCACGTGTGTGTCCTGCCTACGTGAACAAAAATAATTAACAGAAAATTAGAGTTTTAAAGACAAAAAGTAAATTCTCGCTTCATTTTTACACTCAAGACAGGGATGCTTACTCTCGTATAGTATTTATTATGCAACTGCTTCATAATAGATTTTCTAAATTTTTTATAGTTCACTCCATGTGATAAATTCTTCATTTATATTTTTTAAATTGATTATCAGTTTTCTACAGATGCTTGACCAGCCAACATGGCAAGGATATAAAAGTGTGTAAATACGATGAGTTA
The DNA here is from genome assembly GCA_034694165.1 of Tomocerus mixtus. NCBI lineage: Eukaryota > Metazoa > Arthropoda > Collembola > Entomobryomorpha > Tomoceridae > Tomocerus > Tomocerus mixtus. Next base: position 13,258 of record JAQFYC010002286.1, read on the forward strand.
TACTACCTTATTTCTAAAGTAATCTTTGACAAAATCCAAATGCACATTCCTGCAATTCCTTTTTTGTGTACTTAAAGAATTTAACAACGGATATTGATATTTCATTATCGTTGTATGTAATAGTTCCAAAAACGATTGTAGTATAGACAAGGATTTTGTGTAATAGATTGGCCTATACATCATACATTCATCCATTTGAGGAAATTGGTGATTTAGTTTGACTTTCCTTAGATTGGATTCGTTTGGCTTGTCTTTCTTAACATTTTACACATACTAATAGAACATAACTGGCGTAACTTGCTATGCACACAGCATACATAAATAGGAATACAGAAAGTTCTATCGAATAGTGTATCCATAGAAAACAAACTGTCAAGAGTCCACATGCACATGCATTAGATTTACATTAGGTATGTATATCCTTATGTATGTAGTAAAAGATTAAGAGTATCTACACCCAAGCCTGGAGCACCCCAACCAGCCAAAGAATCTTAGCATGACGCTTTTTCGCTTTGTTCGCTCTGAATCGAGTCCCAGTCATCTCATCTCCATGCCGTGCCATTAACTTATACTACCACACAACAACAACACTCATTTTGAGTCTGCCGAACTTTTTAAACTAAACTACTCAGACAAGCTTGTCGAAGTCAGAGTTAGAGTCAAGTCGAAGTCAAGTCAATCGAAACCATCATATAACATATAGTATATACTTACTTTATTTCATATTAGTAGTTAAGTAGTACATTATTACACATACGTATTTAAGGATAGCAAAACTCATCCGCCCAATTCACAACCTGGCTTGGCCTGGCATGGCCTGCTTACTTACTACTTACGTTTGCTTGTCTTCTCTTGAGTTGACTTGAGTTGAGTTGGTTTGACAAGGCAGGGTCTCATCTCGATAAGACACTTTTCATTTAATGATGTTCTGACTGAGTTGCTCTGACTTCGATTATCCCTCTTCACTGACTTGATATGGTGAAAAGTACTCACGTCAGGAAATTATAGGCAAAATATTTATTTGTTCATTCAATTGATTCGATTGGTTATGTCTTTGTTGTTCAATTGAAATTCATGAGATATTAAAGGGAAAGGAAGAAAGTTTAGGAATAGTTAATGCTCCTCCTTAATTGACTTCTCTTTTCCATTCACACTTACCTACTTGGTCACAAACATAATAAACAGTTTATTACCTTACTTATTGTGTCCATTCCATGCAATACAATCCACGTGGTAATATAATTTATGTAATAAATAAATGTTTCCTTTCCTTAGCAGATGATATTACTAACTTATAGGTATATGAATATGAGTAACTGTGTGCAATTCTACGAAACAACATCCCAATCACATTAGAATCCCACTCAATCCATTGACACACATTTTTCAATGGGGAGAATCCAATTTCTTACATGCTAAACACACGGACTGGTTGAAATATGAATAATATGTAAGTATAAAGGTTTAGTTAGTTTGCATTATATTATACTCATTATGTAGATATATGGCATATTGAAGGTAACTTTATCGATGAGATGTGCACATATCACATCAACAACAACAGCAACCCACCCACACCCAATGACCAAGTTTGAATGCTAGAAACTATCTGTACATACAACAACTAAAATCAAGGAAGATAATAATGATGCATTATTACAATATATTGCATTATATTTCTACACTGTTTAGAGTACAATATGTACACATATGTATAATACTTAGATAAAATAAATGGGAACTGCTTATTTAGTACACATGTACAAGTTTATAGCATTTAGATCTAGCAGACCAGACCAGACCACAAGAACAAAACAAATGCTCGGTATACTATTTATTCAGCTTGCTTTCGATGATGTGGGTTTTGAGTATGCTTATAGTACTCTAGATAATATTATGCAGCAGGCCATGCCATGCCATGCCATGCCAGGAAAGAAGGAATTAGTTGATTTTAAGTGAATATGATGTAGAGCGTAACGAAAAAATATCGTAAAACACTATCTGTGCATCACACTACACAGAGCGTATGATAACCTTTTATACGGATGAGTTACATAGGAACTTTCCTTACTGTTGTAGAATTTATATACAGATCGTGGGTAAATATTCATTTATAATACAGAATGTATGCATAAGGTTGAAAATACTTTCTTCTTCTTCTGTGCAATTCAATGTGCTCCTGGCCCTGGCCTGGGCCGAGATTTCCTTTTCTTTGAATAATAATATTATTATTGTCATGTCATCAATAACCATATCAATAAAATGTGTTTCTTTGGATTGGAAGGAGCAAAAACGTGCGGAGAGGTTTCTGCTGACATACAATCTCATTGTACTTATTAACGCAACTGCCCATTTTTGGTGAGCTTTGTCTTGTTCAATTTGAATTGTACTTTTGTTTTGTACACCTTACTATCTCCCATATCCTCTACGTCTACAACTGTATGGTGAGTGAACGAGCTGAAATTTCTTTATTCATTCCATTCCAGCTCCACTCATGTCAAGTCGAGTTAGCTCAATGCTCTTTTAGACACTTGTAAATGTAAGTAAGTTAAATAAAATGAGCAACACCCAACGAAATGTTGTCACTGCTGACTGCAGGTAATGCTTTTGTAATAGCAAATGTTTGAAGTTTACTTTGAAGTAATGAAAAGAGATATTGTGTGTTGTTGTGAGTGTGATCACGTCAGTCAGTCAAGTTGTAGCCTAAGAAGTCAAAGTCAAGACTCAAGACAAGACAGTTTTAATCTGGAATCTTGATTTCGATAAGGTCTTGGTTTGGTCGTAAAAGCTCATGTTATCACCTTTGATGAGTTTCTCATGTCTCGTAATTTCCGTGTCCTAATCCTGCGGAAGGCACCTGTGTAATAATTAAGTTTTAACTGAAACTTAAGGTGACAATGAATAAATTCAAACTCTTTTTCGGGGCTATCTTTGATCTTAGAATTGCTTTAGAAACACTTTCATTAACCAAGGCTGACAATGAGTAGTGAGGAGAGTTGATGAACTATTATTTACCATTGTTTATCAAGATTTAAGATTTTCATTTAACTTTTAGTTTTGGTAACTCAATTTTTCTTTTCTTACTGCAAGAAAACAGACATATGGCTTGGCTTAAGTCTTAGCTTCTTAAGCTGACTCGTTTTTTTATTACGAAATAAACTTTGTTATGTCATAGCCATAGTATATAGATACATAATACTTATAGGCATAATATAGAATGCAGAAATGCTTACGTTACGTGATAGATTTAGAACCAAGCCAAATTGTACTCCTTTGCTTTAACTATCATATCATACCACGTCTAGTCAAATCCACTAATGTTAAGATGCAAAGAAGACACAAAGATTAGTTAAATTTACTTACACAGACAAATACTTGCGATAGTTAAAGATTTAGTAAATTGCAAAGCCAAAGCCATCCGACCACATATCCTCCTACGACATTCTACAATAAGTAGTGATAGTTATTCCATTTACTTATATACCTACTACCTACTTACTTATTTGAATGTAATGTGGTTAAGTTACTTTACTTTACTTATTCTAAGTACTTAATACATAAAACAAAACTTGCTCTTGCAAATCTATTAAATAATTTCCATATACTTACAAACAGGTGAAAAGCTATCTACAGTAAAATACTGAACTGGACTGGGCTCTATTGTTTTATTTATTAGTGGGGTACCTACTAATGGATTTTTTATGAATACGGAATGAGTTTCATTCCAATCCAGTCCAGTGCCGAACCCAAATCCAGCAAATCACTTAACTCTTCCATTCACTATAGTGTAGAAAAGTTTATGATGCATTTTAGGTACGAGAAGAAACATATTGGACATTAATACTGAAAGAGTTGATGGTTAAGTTCAGCTTAGTATATAAGTTAAGTAGTATAGCTTGGTGTGGTGTGGCTTGCTCTGTTAATTATCTAACACTAACATTACAAGCAGTACCATAGAATAGATACTTTTCTTACTTACATGGCTTGACTTCAGACAAATATGAATAAAGTAATAGAATATGAAATTATTGGAAGAGAGGTGAGACAACCCGGTTAGTGATGAGAGGAGTGCAACTTATTGTACAAAAGGAATACGCTAATGAATAACATAATTAAAATTTCCAAAACATCAAACAGTCAAACCAACGAGCGGATCGTGTTGTGTCTGTATTACTTATGTATTTAAAACCTTACCTTAACTCATCATCATAGTACTGCTTATGCAAATGTATCTACAATGGGGCAAACCCACTATAGTCTTTAATGAATTATACATCTACTTATAAATTATATTTTTATTGTTTAAATGGCTGTAGGTACAAATATTTTGTTTGTGTTCTGTTCAGTGTGCCGAAATCTTCAAGTATGTAAATAATATGCTTTCTTTGGCTTGTAACATCCATCTGGTATCTGGTGAAGCCATGAATTTAATTATAGGAAAATTTTAGGCGTTAAATGACCAATTCTTAAAAATATGAAATATTTTAGGGCCATTCTGCACATTTTTTAAAATTGAATTATTTCCACATCTGTAATATGTAATTATAGTTACACATGACACCGTAGAAATTTTGTGTGTAATAATTACAGTTAAATGTATACCATGTTATCAAAAATGTCTAGACGATCTCGTAAATTACGATAAAACATCATAATTAGTAGATATCCTTTAACAAACTCATTTTTTATTATTAGTAGTAAAAATGAATGCATTTTCGCTGAAGAATGCGGTCATAATAAGTGTATGATTCACTGATTGCTATATTTAGTCGAAGTTAGAATAGCAAAAGCTATGTAACGTAACATACTGGAAAATAATTGCATTTCAGTGTGGGTGGCTTGCACTACACTTGGGCTTGCTCTGTTGCCCGCCTTAATTTTTGCGAAGCCAAAGTGTGTTAACAATATGTTTCGCTTAGTAGTATTAGTTGTAATGTAACTGATATAGTATACATTAGATAGATAAAGAACATACGTATAGCACATAGTGAATTATTACGTATGTACCTTATTTACTACGTATTTTTATTATTTGTTTATAAACAGTTCCAAGGCTGTTTTAACAGTTGGTAATAATACGTAACAAGTTAACGTAGTGAAAAGCTACGACTATAATATTGTAGAGCTACTCAACTCGGAAAACTATTCATTTTCGCAATAATAGTGTGAGTTAATGAGGATTTGCTTCCATGAATTTAAGTCACGCATGAAATATTCAACTGAAGATGGTGTGAAAAGTTTTATCCTTATCCTTAACTTATATAGTAGAGCTTGAGAATAAGAAGGTTGGCTATATTTGTAGGTTGTAAGCCAAAGTCGTAAGCTTTCACTGTTTTACTATACAGCTGACTTAGCTTCGCCATGCTGAGATAAAATCTAGATCAGATGAAAAATTAAGGTTTACGTTATATCGCATTAGGGTAATAGTAATGCTGATTTACGCATGCAGAAGGTTCATTTCATGGTGCATGTATCATTTTACTAGTGCAACTTGCTCTATAATGTTTATGTGTATGTAGTTTTCGATTTTTAACTTTCAAGTGCTATTACTTAGAACATCCGCCCATATTTGTATACCATATGCCATGTTTTTATGATTAAGACTCCTACACCAGAACAAGTACATTGAACATGCAGAGTGGACAGTAGAGCTACCCGAGACACATGCAAAACCTTTGTTTTCTCTGTTGTTTTACCAAAAGGTAATTACCAAACAGTTTCTACATTAGAAGCCTACATACAACATGTTTTGCATAAATTATGACTTTTTAAAACGTTCTCTTAATATGATTTATAGAGTGTTCATTCCCATTCAAGTACAAATTATTATATCATGTATGTACTTATAGGTAGGCACTTTCAAGATCCCATTTCCCTTGCCTTCGGGTGATATATTAGATTGAAAATGTTTGATAAGGAAGAATATTGTGATTGCTCTGTTAAGTTGTAAATATGTTTTTAAATTATTGTGTAGGTAGATTCTTAGTTGCCTAACTCTTAAATCTCATTCCCTTTTCCTTTCTTTTCATTGAGATAGTTTCATCTCATCGGGTTAAAGTGATACTGAATGCTTTTCTCGATAATACGAGTTATCAAGCAGAATAATGTTATTGCAAATTACAATGGCAGCCTTAAAAAGCAGTTTAGAATCGTTTTTCGATTATTTCAGATGGGAAATCGTGATATGAATTGGAAAGACATGACTTGCGGCTTTTCTGATAATTACATCATATCCTATCATATCAATGCAAGAAAGATGTTTCTCTAATGTATGCTATTGTTATTCGACATGATAATAAAATACCACAGTTAGAAGTTTCCCTTACGCAATTAGAACCTTATATGGAACATGTTGTAGGTGTAAGTGCAAACAAACACATTTTACGCTAGAAATTAACATTTCCCATACAATAATCCTCACAAGTCAGTGTACATTTAATAATAGCGGAACTATTATGTTTATGAGTTAATAACTACGAACAACCTGTTTGTAGTAACTTGCAAAAACATCAAGAACTTAAATGGATTAAGCGATAAGTGTTTTCCTACTTACAGTCAATAAAACCTTAAGTTAATAACTTATTCTAGTCTTATTGTTTAATAATCCATATTTTAAAGTAGGTATCCACATTATTAGTTTCAACAACAAGATGTAGAAGTTTTATATAATAAATATAATGGTTATCTAAGCTTCACTGCACTATTTGCATGGAGTCGTGGCAGTTGGATTAGCATTATCTGTAAAGTAATAGTTAAAAAATTAGTATTAAGGTTACAAAATTTTTGAGCAGAATAGATTCGGCAGAAAATATTTTATGAGATTACGCTAAATCCGACGCTTTGTTATTTATCATCTGAAATGATTTAAGCTTTGTTCACAAGTAACAAGTTTTTCGCAAAAAGAAAAAATTCCACCGAGAATAAGAGCAGTTTAAAGATGCAGGATATGTTGAATTAAGAATGTGGGCAACAACAACATACCTGAAGGACAATGTCATCATCATTTTTGAAAAAATATAGAGTATAGAAATGATCGCGTTACATTTACATTGTGTAGGCATTTAGTTACTTAAGGTACACATTTCTAGGTACCTACCTGCATGATGCACGAGTAGGTTAGGTACCTACATAGTTTAGTTAATATAACTAGTAGAACAATAACTATTCGTGTGTTGATTGAGATCAGAACTGGAACTAAGACTATTTACAAAGCTACATTCTGTTGATACATTACATAGATTCCCAAAGAATGAAGAATTAGATAGAACAGAACATGAGTTCATCTCTAGCCCTAGCCCTAATTTCCATTTTGTCGATAGGTATGTTTATCAGTTAATAGTTTCATAAAAAAACTCCATCTCTTACATAGATAAACAATAAATTTGTTAAAATATTTGAAGATATTTCTTTGTATGCTATGTATACTGTAGTAAATGTGAAGTTTTAGTCTAAGAGTTAGTTGTGTGAAAGAATCGGCTTTTCCTTTCTGTTCAGCTTCTGTTGCTAAGCTTCTTTGTTCATCATTCATTCATTGTAATGTACGAGTGGTAGTTTAGCGTACTTATTATATACTTCATGATCTTGATCTGATCATCATCCTCCTATTATTTCGCAACCTGTCTCACTTTGACCAACATACCGAAAATGTGGCTTGGTTTTCTTCATCTGCATACTACCTAAACTACTACCAACAAATATTATTACTACAATATAACTTGTATGAGTATGTAAGTGGTAAATGCACATATATACATATGTGCATGCAGTACATACGAGTACATGCAGAAATGCTCAAAGAGGATGTTTACAGAGAATGCATGACATGCCATGCCAAGTGAAGCGAAGTCAAAAATGAATGATACAAGTATTATACATAAATTGCATTGTGTTACTGCATTGTGGAAGAATAAGAGCAGCAAGAGCAAGGCAATACTAACTAATCGTAAGTAACTCAAGCCAATGCCTAACCAAACCAAACCACTAATACTTGTCCTGTCTTGTCCTGCACAGCATTTTCGTTTAGCATACCATCAGACTACAGATTAAGTTTATAATATTATTATTTTGTGAATTGCATATTGTTTGGTATTTGGTAGTGTATGTAGGTAGCACATGGACTCCTTCTGTCAACTGATGTTTTATGTTTATTACGGATGGCAATTGGCATGGATGGCATCTTATAGGATTCTTTTGGCTTGCTTTCCTTTCTTTTTTCTGATTCTCTCCTTCATAAGAATTACTTACACGTACTGTTGTGTACATATATAGGAACAAAATAACTAACTACAATATAATCCAATTCCACTAAGTGAACTAAATGGCTCACATGCAGTCAGACAGATTTACTTGGACATTAAATGCATTGTGTATTGTATTGTGATTGGGATGGCCATTCCTTGTTTTGTGCATTATATGTATAGCAGTTTGTAGAAAAGATATCGAGATAAATATCGAATGCACCAAACTGAACTTGACTTTGAGTCAACATAAGTTGCTTTTTAAGTTGCTCTTTACATTGCCAGCGTTCGTTGGTGCTCGTTAACTGAAAATGCAGTTTAGGTTTCGTGAACCAAACGAGTGGAGTTGTGTTGTATTCTGTATGGATAGATTTACTATTCGAAAATGCCTATACTTACATACATAGTTACTTAGTAGGGATAATGCCTACATACTTGTACTTATTGGCTCATTCCGGTTCAGTTTTACATTGTCTAAAGACTAACACTACAGTATATACACAATAAGGTAAAGTGACTAGAGCACTCTCAGCTCAGTCAGGTCGCAGCAGTTAACAATTTCATTGTATGCCATTTTATACGATGTTGTTGATAGAAATGAAAACCACACGGATAGAAAGGAATCTCACTGTAATACTATACTTCTCCATTTACGTAACTGCAGGACAACCTGTTGCTCCTCTTTCTAAAACTCTGCTGAGCCTTAATACGTGTACGTACTATGGTGTCCCAAACCTAAACACACTGTTGCCCCATTCCCATTGCATTGCATGCATAGCTTTAGCTGGAAAATCAAGTTGAAGTATTTTATGTACACATTTCAAAGCTGTGTGTGTTTGTATGTGGTTTGGGTTGGTTTTCTTTTGTAACTTTGTATGTTTGTATCCTTTGAACATGTGTGTACTTATTTACTTCATATCCAAAAATGCCGAAATGTTCTATATTTCCATCTTTCTATGGTTTCATTTATCTTTAACTCATCTGTACATGTGTATACTAAGTACATATGTATACTAAGTACATATGTATTGGAGCATTAGAGCAACAATGTTTTCCGTTGAGTGTTCATTTCAGATACCAAAAGAAGCAATTAGTAAAACAGTGAGAAATTCAAAACACAACATGTGAGTGCAACAATATATTTACATGCGTTTATGTTTATGTATCTCATTGCTCGTTATGAGTTTCCTTATGTAGATTGGGTAAATGTATCTGCATTCTGTATGAACTAATATCTCTGTCGCTAATGTACATATGCTCTTAGAAAATTTGTCGTGGGCTTGCCTTACCTAGACCCAAACAAATTTTTGGAAAGCAAATCTTGAGTTGCATTGCATTAACATTAGAGCGTACAAGTTGTATATGATATGACCTAACTTTATCTAAGAAGGTGCGTATGCAATGCAATATGGTTCTAGGAAAGCAATCGTTTATAAGCATGTCACATTTGGTTTGGAGGACAGATAGTAGAAGAAGAGATAAATTTACTGTTACCAAGATATCCCCATTTTTGGGTTAAAGTTAAGTCATTGTTTGTCTGCAGATACATACATAATATTCTAAATCACCACGATGCAATGCAAAAATGGAAAGTATAAGTATAATTCTTCCTCGTGGAGAGTTTTCTATTCTGTTAAAGCTTTTTTGCTTTCCGTTTTCCCCCGCATTAATAAAATACAGCGTGCCAAGCCAAGCCAAGCCAAGCCACGAGAACACTGTGACTTAAGAGTTAGACCAGACGGAGTTGTTTATGACAAAAATTTTGAGCTCAGAATGAATTTATTAGTCAAGGAAAATTATGATTTGCCACAAGTTATCTACTACACTACAGGGCCAGGGTTATGGATGGTATATACATAAAATATTACCTAAATTGGCGGAAAGTTGACTTTCTTAGAGAATAAAACATTTGAGACCCAATATTAAAAGACAGTATAAACTATGTATAGGTATACACCATATATTATACTGAAAACACACACGAATACAATATTATGTACCATTATAAAAAAGACACACACAGTTGACTTAACTGGCTGGACTCATTGTTGAACTCTTTAAAGTTTTGTATCTTCTTCAAGATTGTGTTTGTAATATCTACAAAGTACATAACATTACAGTCATTGTATCTTCATTAAATCTGCTTTGGTTGTCTTGTATAGTGATATTTTTCATTGCAAAGGTTTTGCATTACTATTACTCTGTACTACTACGTAAATGCATGCAGTATTTATTTAGAGATAGATATATGAATAGTTAGTTTCTTTGTTGTGTTGTTGACTGTTTGTTCTCTGTTCTCTTCTGAATCATATGCAATTGTATCCTGGGTGGTCTCAGTTTTGTCTCACTCCGCGAGAAGTCTAGGAAACAAAACGTAAATTAAAAAAGGATTCGTACTCCTCTTCTTCACTCTATACGAATATTATTTTGTAATGTAATGTGATATGATATGGCTATGACATATACTACACATCATCCACATAACAACTATAGCCCAGAGTCCAAACTCTAAACTTTAAAGTGAAGGACTTCATTTAAATAGCTAACGCTATTGTGAACTAAACTAAATAGGTAGAAAATATTCAATCTCTCCTCTTGCTTGCTTAAAGTACTTAAATAACTATAGTTGCACATACTTGTACATATTGTTAATAAACCTGGAGCGCATCTCACAGTCAATCTTGTCTTGCTCAAACTTATTACTATTACATTTAAAATGGTCAGAGAGCAGAGTGGACGTGCATACCTGCCTATTACTGAAATTGAAATAGAAGTAAAAAATAAATGAATGAATAAATAAATCTAGAGTGTTTAGTTGTTGTAGTTGATGATGGGTCCTCAGAACAAAACAGAAATCCTCTCTTATGCTCAGAGCCAAGCCAAGCCAAGCCAAGCCAGAAATTTTTCTAACAACAATCCACCATGGACCATAAAGAATCTTCCATTTGATTACTATTTCATCTTCCAAGCTATACTTATACAGCTGAACATACATGCATAATAAATATGTACATAATAGTTACTTTACTTTAAGTATGAACCATGTATGTACTTTTTGAGCAAACTATTATATTCTCTTAAAAGTCATGCTTTAAATTACATTAGATTTCATAGGAATCAGTTACACTGTTTAATGAAACGAAGAGCAACATAATGTTACATAACACTGTGCAATGAAATGGGAAAGAAATCATTTTTGAATTACCACTCTAGGCAATATTTTTTCTGGACTTGGCCTGGCCATCGTATACAATCTTTTCGTGTCTTGTCGCCACAGTTCAGTTAAATCTGTTTCTCTTCAGTTTCCTAAATATTTTCTGCATATATTACTGCACACACTATCATTCTAGTCTTCTAGTTACTTAAATTAAGAAAAGATGTATGTACATACTTATATACATAACACTGGTAACAGAAAAATTTTAATTATATTATGTAGCCAAAACCAAGCTAGGTACTTCCTAATTTATACAGCCTCGTTTACAAAATATGTATAGATAATATTTAACTAGCTAACGCATTCAGGGAACTTAAAGCTGACGAATAGTCTTCCCAAAGCCAAAGCCAACTGATCTACAAAGGTAGCACAGTCTGTGATGTATTGTTATAGGACAAAAGAGTTTGCCGCACCGAGAAATTGCATTGTAATTTCGTACTTCGTGATTTTCTTGGACTCCAACTTGACTTTTAGCCTCCAGATGTGAACTAAAATTTAGATAATGTAAATTGTAATAGTAATGTTGGCATTACATGTTACATCACTAATCTGCATAGAAAAACTGATGTGATATTCCTTACACACGACTTATGTAAGTAGGTATGTACTTAATAGAATCAGATTTATATGTAGTGTTTATGTATTTTGACTTTAACTTCACGGAGATGATAATGGTAAAGACAATTGTTGTTTTCCACAGTAATATTTGCTGAGGATCATCATTAAAAAACAAACTAATATGCATATTAGACCAAACAATAACCCATAGTAGTATTGTAATGTAGGTACATAAAATTTCCTTTGAGTTAAGTGAGTGGCCAACGGCGAGACAACTTAGTTTGCAATTCATGGAAGCATCTTTAACATTTCTCAGTTGGAGTTAGTGGTGTGTAGTTAGATGAACTGTGTCTCTGTCTCAGTTTAGTAGATAGGTACTTTTTGCTTACGTAGATAAATAGTAGGTATTAGTTATGTACCTAGTCTGAGTTTCAGATTGATCTAAGTAATAGTGTGAATCTAAAAAATTCCAGGGATTTCTTGTAACATAGTATTTCAATATTGATATTGTAAAAATATGTGTTATAGTCTTATTATTACATTTATTAGTGTTTATCATTTAGACAAGTTTTATGGGGTTTTTCTCGTGTGACGCAAATGGAAATGGAAAATGAAACTAGATAAGCATTCACATAAACATAAACAATAGACTAATACAGTATCAATGGAATGTTGATATGATCATATGGCAATAGCTAGTACGTTCGCTTAGATGAATTTTAGACATACGTTATGTAACATGTGCTGACTAGCTAAGCCTGCACTACATTTATGATGTAACATATACCTTATACTGACAAGATTTAAATGTACTGAATTTCCATTTTCAAATAATCTAGGTATTTGGTATTATTTTTCTTTCCCTTGTTTACTTTTCCACATGTACATGTAGTCTCTGTAGATAAAGTGATAAATATTACACAGATACTCACATAAGCATGTAGTCCTAAAGTATGCAGGTATAATAAATAGATATCAGGATGAGGTTGTCCCCGCTAATCCTATATATTCATTATCGGAGGGAAGATTGTGTAGAATGAAAGCGATAAAATTCCAAGTTGAGTGAGTGAAGGAGATGAGATGAGGCTGAGGCGAGAATCAAGAGACGATAAAACATAAAAGGGCCGAGATTTCAGTTTTTGGCGATGGAATGCGAAAAGGGGCAAAAAATATATACGAGCTGAATTTATAGCTGCTCTAGTCTATTCTATCTCTATTTCGTTGGTTGGTTAGCCTCATCCTATGAATCCTATCCCTAAGATTGCATAACTTCCAGAATCAGAATCAGTAGTTGCATCGCATGCATGAAGTAAAGTAGGTATTAGTAATTTTCTCCTGTTATACGAATATTATAACTTACATAACATAGCACTTCTAGTACATTAATACATAGACACTTGAGTTGAGTGCAAGTGCATGCCAGTGTGTGTACCTAGAGCAAAAGGAAGAACAAAAAATCGAGGAACATGACAGGTTAGTTCGTATTCTTCAGATATACACAATAAAACTCCATACTCCACTCCAATCCACTCACT
>JAQFYC010002287.1:0-26804 GCA_034694165.1 Tomocerus mixtus
TGGAAGGGAACCCATCCTCCTCATCGCGGGTATTTAGCTTTTGCATTTACCAATCTCCAACCACTGGATCCCAATTTTCACCTTTAATACATTTTCTGTAAAATATTAACTAAAGACACATGATAGGCTAAAATATTAGAAATAGAAGTTAAATAAATAAAAATTTCTGTATAAACGCCTCTCAGACTAAAAACTGAAGAAAAGTTTTTCCCAATAGACGATTTACTCTGTCCCTCATTAATTACTATTACATATTACGTTTGGACTTATCCCCTTATGAATGAATGAATGAATTCGTTTTATTGAGCATAAGTCCCCGCCCGCCCAATATACATGGTTCATTATGTATATTTATTTGTGAGAACGTATTTTGTACTTACGTACACTTTTAGTTAGCCAATTATAATATAATTAACAACCTAATATTATATAATGAGTCATTTTAATTAGTATGCATTTTTCAGGCTTCAGGTACTTAGCTATGTTAATATATAGTTGTTTGTTTTCATTTTCAAATAGCTTGGAAATAGCAAAAAAAATTTTCATCATTGGTAATAGATTAATAGATTCGGGTAGGTGTGGTAAGCACTCAATTCGTATGTGCGGTAAAAATATGCATTCGGGTAGTATATGAAAAAAATTACAGTTTGTAATCTTACTATCTTACATCTATTACAAATATCTAATTTAATTACTACCCTATTAACATACAGAGTATCACTGTTTATTCTTAATTGCATTAGGAAATATATAATATATGCTGTGGTAAATTGTTGACATAGAAGGCCCGTTCGGCGGTCGGAAGTAAAACTTATCCCCTTATAACCTGATACCAAATGTGTTTTCTACGGTGTCCCGTTAATGAGTAATCAATGGGGTCCGAAAAATCCAAAATCAAATTTTTGCGTTAATTACTCATAAACGGGGAAGCCTTAGAAAAAAGAAATAGTGTTTTTTTAAAGCCCTTTACTAGTGCTTTCGATTGATACACATTTATTAGTACTAGGTTATAAGGTGATCCTAAAATTTGATCTTTTTAAAGTCAAAACGAAAGGGACAGAGTAAATCGTCTATCAAATCCAAATAGCCGCTTTAAAGATCATTCCATGATTATATGAATCGTTTTAGATAGAAAATAACTTAAGGATAATATTTAATCGGCTATTTTGTGCAGGTCGAGATCGCGATGAAATGCAAATGTGTGAATTAAAGTTGAATGAAACTGGACTGACACGGAAAAGAGAGGCTGAGATTTTGGAATACGAATTTGAAATGGAGTGGGACAAAAACGGCGGGGAGCCCTACATTCGGCCCGAGCAAAATCACCAGCCAACTCCGTCTCCGGTCTCCGACGCTGCCTAGTAAGACGACGCCGGAGCAGAGGTACTTCCGTATTCCTTTTATGAAGGACGGGCAACATTAAGGACTTTGGTTCGCACATTTTGACGGTCCTTACGTTGCCCGACAAATGGAGACTCACTCTGGAAGGGAACCCGTCCTCCTCATTGCGGGTAATTAGCTTTTTCCTTTAATACTGCATCAGCAAACAGTGTATCCAAATTTATTCACCTTTTTAATAGCCCTTATACACTTTCTTTAAAATATTAACTACACAGATGACAGAAACAGGATATTGCTAAAATATTAGAAATAGAAGTAAAATAAATGAAAAAATCTGCATAAACGCCTCTCAGACTAAAAATTAAAGAAAACTCAGTTCCCTATTGATGAATTTCTTTTCTTTTCAGTAGTTTTTTCCCAATTAAGTCCAAATAACCGCTTTAAAGACCATGCCTTGATTATCTGAATCGTTTTAGATAGAAAGTAATTAATTTAAGCATCATATTTAATTGGTTTTTTGTGCAGGTCGAGATGATATACAAATGTGTGAATTAAAATTGAATGAAACTGGACTGACTCGGAAAAGAGGGGCTGAGATTTTGGAATACGAATTTGAGAAGGAGTGGGACAAAAACGGCGGGGAGCTCTACATTCGGCCGGCGGAGAGGGCAGCTATCACAAATTGATTCCTAACTATGAATGGACCAAAAAGTATTTGTATAAACCCAAAATTACCGAAGAATTCGCCTTAAATCGAGAGCTACGCATGCGCAGCGAGTGTAATTAATTAATATTCCTTCCCTCAATAACTAATTAATTAATGCAAAGAATGGGTGACGGGTGATGAATAATAAACACTTGGAAAAAATTAAAAATAATTATTTTACAAAAGTCTACAAATTCATTTTCGTTTCGACCGTTTCCCATCTGTAATAATATCTCAAATAAAGTAAACTGCCGTTTTAGCCCAATTAAAATGGCACTTTTATAATAATTCATTCATTGTAATTGTGTATAGGATTTTTCTATTTTCCACTTCGTGGTAAATACGCTTTTACAACACTGTAATATGAGTGTGCTTTGTTTTTCCTTAATAAGTATTTTAATGAATGGATTATTAAAGGTCGCTGACTTTAGTTAAAGTTTTCTGAAGTGCAATACCACTTGGCTTACTGGATTACAATTTGATTGTTGGTAATTGAGATGAAACAATAATTATCCGTGTGTACGTGGTCGCATCTATCTGAATTTCTGATGATCAAATTATTTGTATTATAACTCTTCTCTTCGGAGATTGGAGGTGGAAATAAAAATTATTTATAGTCTTACTCAAATTATAATTCGATTATAATTGATTCAATGCTTTATTTCTTCTTTGCAATCAAGAGTGAATAATTTTAACCATCGACTAGTGAGCTGGTGAATGCAGTTTGTCCTGGATCATTGACGCAGTTAAGCCCAACTACTCTTCTTTCGAATTCCTCCTTGCGGTCCTTGAGCCACTTCATTGCTGGATCACACCAAATGGGATTTCTGTGAAATGCCAACCCGTATCCAGGACCCACTTCCAGGAAATTCAAGAATCTGTCCGCTCTCACTCTTTGAAATTGGTTGGAGTCTACATTTATTGTGGTAACACCCCTCTTTGTGTTGAGATACCGCTGGAAGGATGGAAGCTCTCGTCTGTCAGGTTGTTGTCACCCAAATATATTGTGATGATGCTTTCTGAGGGAAACGGTGGTTCATCCATTGCAAAAGCATCTTCACCAATTTCCGAAAGTCCATTATCTTCTAACCGGATTTCAACATGCGCAGACGAAGTACTCATACCCCTAAATTGTCCACCCCCTAGAGCTCGAATATTATTTTCTCTTAATTCTAGAAATTGCAAGCTGACCAAAGCAGAGAGCCCGGGTAGGAATTCCTGACCCAATGAACCTGATAGTTTGTTCCCATTTAAGCTGAGCCCAAAAATCTCGACGGTTGAGAAATAAATGAGAATGTGCTGGAGCCCTGCATCCTGAAAGTTGTTATTATCCCAGATGTGAAGAGACGCTGTGATGGGAAACCACTTAAAAGTTACATTCAAATCTGGACCGGTGACGCTGGACAATGAAGGATTTTCGGTAATACGTATTTGGTTGAAGACGCCACCTTCAGATGGGGTCAAATCCAGCTGTATCATGTTTGTATTGCGCATGGTAAATGTGTGTAACTCCAATGACTGGTAATTTTCCCTTCGAATAGCGGCAAGGACGTCATCCAGCACACTCTGAGATATATCTGGACCAATGCAATCCAAGATAGGTTGCTGTGCATTCAGATAGCAATCGCATGGGGAAACCTCCGTTACATTTGGACAGACGAACGCTGTTAAAATACATTGATATTGTTACATTAAGGGTAACTGGATTGCTTTTCGGCGGAAAATTGCAGGTCACCGGAGCAAGTGGAATAAAAATGGTTGACATGTTAAGAATCTCCAGCTTTTTCTCTAGGGGTTATGTTTGCCCGTTTTTCGTAATAAAAATTCTAGCACCAACAGTTAATTTTTGAAAAAGAGAAGTCTGGGATAGGGATTTACGTGTAATTGACACTTTGACCATATTTTTTACTACTTTTCGCTCCAAATTTGCCTAAAAGGAGAAACATAACCCCTAGAGAAAATTGTTCTCTTTCGAACAAGCTAACGCAAGGAACTGCACGTTTTGTCAAACTCTTTATTTTTTTCCCCGAAATTTCTTCGTTTTTCCCCCATAAGAATAACACAGAAACAAGGAGATTTTCGCGCATCCAAAAATTGAGGGTTGCGCACATCTCTCGTTCTTTTGCCTACTTAGTCAATATTGTCTATCCAAGCTGTTAACGTATATCTGAGTGAGCCATTTTCAAGTAGATCTAGAAAGTTTTATTCTTTCTTCCTTCCAGGTAACCTTAATATTATTGTCAGTTCTAATGTAGATCGTCTACTAAACCTGCACTTTAATTGGTAGCCATACTAAAACACGATGGGATAACATGAGATTGTTGAATAACCCCCGGGTCCAGGTTAACAAAATCAACCGCAGCGTATCTAATGACAATGACATCTTTATAAACCCACTTTCTGGGCAACCTGGCCGAGGCCAGCTCTGCTTACTTATAGAAGTGTACAATTATTGTTGTATTATGTGTTACCTCCAACTGTAGATGTTACGGCTATGAGTCCCAGCATAACAAATATTACTTTCGGAGTTATCATGTCTTTCGTTCTTGAGATATTCGCTAACTATGGTTCATATGGTTAAAGAAAGGTAAATAGAATTATGATTTTTAAACGAATTTGCAATGAAGACTGATTTAATAACAGATGTATATGGTACAAATATGGTAACGGCATTGAATGTGTTTATGCGCACAGTTATAATCAAGGTTTCGGTATTTCCCACTTCCCACCCCAAAAGTTTGGACACGTGGGAAAGATGGGAAAGTTGGGAAAGTTGTCAAAAAGCGGGAAATACGGGAAGGTTAGTGGGAAACTTGGGAAGGTTGTGTTAACGCATGCTAACTACACATATACAGCACATTTAAGATAAGTCTTGCGTTGCCTTTCCAAGATAAATGGAAATAGTTGACTGAGGCGAAACATGTGTCCCCTAAATAAGTATATATTATATATTATATAATATTCTCATATTATAACATCTATATTATGTTCATATACTTTTATATCGTTGTCTTATTTTATATACCATTTAGAACGTATGTATATATGTAAGCATATGTTATAAATACTAAACGTCTCCCTAACCAAATCAAACTTTGCAGTCTATTTTCTTAAAGCTTAATCAAAACATTGAATGATTTTAGTTGATTAATAATGCTGTGATTTCTTATAAAGAATTAAAGACAATTCTAATTGAATATAACTTCAGTTCAATTCCTAAAGTATATCGCTTGCTATAGGAATAATATTATAAATTACAAATAAAATTACTATGATAACATGTAATGCAATGTAGCAATAGGTATTGCATTGTTCAACAGTTATAATGAAATCGGATCCTTGGACAGATCATATTTTACTGAATCGAATATTTCAATATATCGAATATTTTACTGAATCAGAAATTATTATTACATGTTATTATGTTACTGCAAAGAATTGGTCAATAGTTATTAATTGCGAGGAGACTTAGTGTTGTAAATACAGCAACACGATACATACGATATTCGCTGTCCTATATAAGCCCCTCAAGTACCTGTTATAGGCTATAACAGAACCTTCCCACTTATTACCACTTGATATATAACTTTCCCACTTCCCACCCCTAAAAAATGAACCATCCCGGACGGGAAAGATGGGAATGTTACCAGGTGGAACTATCCCACCCGAAACCTTGGTTATAATAAGCTTATCAGATAATCCAGATTACGAAATCGCTCATAATCGAAATCCTACTAATCTCATCTTATCTATCTGATACTCAAAATTGTCATTACAATAATTAAATATTTTCACATTCTCTTATAATAAAATATGCTTTGTACATATTATAGAATGGCAGTTCAAAACAATAACTAAATATACCTAAGCATGTCTTAAGATTATGTTCCTTCTTGTAGATTAAATTAACAAGAATGACTTTCGCTTTAAATGAAAAAAAAATACTTTTGAGATTCCGGCATACTTTTCCGAAAAATGGGATTAGACCAGTAGTGGGAGTTTGCATGGTAGTTTCAGATACTTTCAGATAATTTAATGAAAGTAACACAGCATTCCATAGCAAAAATTAGTGGTACTTGTTGGTTGGTATCCTTTACTGTGCTATTCTCGCTGCTGATATTTTGCCCCTTCGAAATTGTTATAAAAAGATTTAATTTGAATAAGTCTTTAGTCAAAGAAAATTAAACTTATTCATGTAATATTGTTTCCTTATATATTAACCTTGTAATATTTTAAAACTGCTATGTTCCTTATCTTATCACTATAATCTTCGGGTGAAGACTGCACATTTTGTGAGTAAAAATTATAAAATGCAAGCTAAACATTATCTAATATTAGGATGCCAAAAATACCTACATTGAACGAATACGTTTTACATGCTTAAGACAATTTGATTAATTGTAGCTTCTTTGTACAGAAATGTTTTTCCTTTTTTGCGAAGAAACTAATGAAATAAAATTAAAGACGTACATTATTATGATTCATAAATAAATGCTCCTTGAAACAATAGAATTATGTAATTGTAATACTGCTGTTATGTATTAATAATACTGTATTATGTTAATTATTTCTTTGAAGAGCAAGCAAAATCAATGATGCATAGAAGAGAGAGAATGCAAGCCAAACAAGCGACAGGCATCAGTCTTTGTTCGCCTACTTTGTTAGCTAACGCAACAGCAAGGTAATTAATTATGGTTACAACAACACAAACATTAATTACCTATACCTATATACATATTACAACATTCACTACAGACAGATAATTTGTTATCCTTAGCCAATATGATTTTTGCACTGTTATTTCTTACTTACCGCAGCACCTATATGGGCTAGTATATGTAATATGAATGTATTTAATAACTAAAAATAAATAATGTTAGATGATATCACGATTTACTTCCTTGTGATGATGAGAAAGATGAATAATAGAATAATACTTCACATTTTTACTGCAATTGTCAGGTTAAGAGATGCTTTATGTATTTAATTATTGTGGTTAGGTAACTACAAATGCAAGATAGTGTTTGTGAAAAATATCTTCCTTGGCTTATTTTTCAGAGAATTGTAATTTAATTATTTTAGTTTAGATTGGAAGTGTTTGGAGAAAACTAGTGCGATAGCTATTTATTAAATTAGTATTGAGTTTTCAAATACTCAGACACAAAAGGGTAGACAATTGTACTATAATAGGATACGTTTTCATTAGCATTGTGTGAAAATATACTTCGGGTTTTAATTTTAATGTTTTAATTTTAAATTATGACATTCCTTAGGGTTTCCATTGTTTCAGTTTTAATTGTCCTCCTACATGTAAATGATTTTGTCAAGGGACAATCTGAAGAGAACACTTTGAAACAAAGATATCTAGATTTATATACCACTTCTCCTTATCCTAAGCCTAAGCACAAAGACAGATTTGTGCCTGCCGGGGCTCCAGCTATTCCAGAAAAGTTTCGGCCATACAACCTTACAGCAATTTCGGCAAGATGTCAAAAGAATGCATTCTTTGCTAGTTTCGACCCAAACCATGCGGAAGCTGTAAATATTTTGACTGAATACTTTATTCGTAAGTTAATAAAAACAAATGTTTAAATAAAGGGACTTTAATTACTAAAAGATACAAAAATTATAGATTTTTAAATGGTATTTTAATGTAGAACAAGGAGAAGAAAAGTCCCTTGTTGAATTAGCTAACTTTTGCAAAACAAGTTCGCATATCAACGCAAAAGTTTGGTATTCTGCGCTTACAAGAGCTAGATTGGTGGTTCCAACTCCAAACTTCCCAAGCAATATTCCAAACCCAATTCAATTATTTCCAACTTCTTTGTTCCCAGCTGCACTTCTGGAAAATGATACAAAACCTGAGGTATTTAATTATAATCCTTATTTACCACACCAATCAGCAATTCATCAATATTATTAATCGGATTTAAAATTTTAATAGAAATAAATAAATTGGAATTTATTTGCAATGTATTTGACGGTTTTTGAAATCTAGGAATGTGTTGTGCTGGACGAGAGTTTTGGCGAGGACAATGGAATCGAAAATCGACTTTGGTATTTCCGGGAGGATGTCGCGATGAACGCACATCATTGGATTTGGCATTTACTCAATCCTTTTAGCTCTAATTCCACAACTCCAAAAATTGACCGTCGAGGGGAAAATTTCTACTTTTTTCACCACGAGATCCTAGCAAGGTTCAATTTTTATTTTATTATTACTTTAGTGCTGCCTTAAAAATAAATAATTGCTTTGCTACCTATATAAATGAAAATGAAGATTTTTAATCAAACATACGTATTTTTGAATACATGAATGTTTCCAGGTATCATGCAGAAAGACTTTCGAATGGATTGGCAATCAAACCTCCAACGGATGCGCTAAACAAAGATACTATTTTGGAAGAAGGATATAATCCTCATCTGACAGATGGAATCTCAACTTTGCCGTTTGCAGAGCGTCGTCCGAATCTCAATATTTATGTGAGATAATTATGGGATATTACGATCTTATTTTTATTTAAAAAATTTAGGGCTTTAGCCTCAAAATAAATGAACCTTAAAATAATTTCAGGAATCTCTACCTCCACCAGTTCAAGAAATCTATTTGAACATTTCCACTCAGCGTAATCGAATTCTGGATACCATAAATCAAGGGGGAATTTTACATGTAATTTATAGAATTAGAATTAATTCACTTTGATTTATAAAATGTAACGTTATATATTTATTTTCAGCTACAAAGTATGATAATATGTATTTAATATTAGAATGAAGGATTTGTGGAACTAAAAGCATTTGACCGAATTAATCTGCTGGGAGATTTAACCGAGGCTTCTATAACATCCATTTATCCTCAACACTACGGCAGAAGTGGGATCCACAATCAAGGACATGTATTCATTGCTATGACTGGAGCTCCTCCCAATGTAAAGTTTTAATTTATTACAAAATATTCAACTAGTGAAATATTTGTAATTTTATTAACTGGAATTTCAAGGGTCCTTTCGGAGCGATGATCGAGCAGACAACTGCAATGAGAGATATAGTTTTTTACCGTTGGCACAATTACCTTGATGTTGTTTTTCAGTCTTATAAACTAACGCATTTGAAACCATATGCCCCGCGTGGTGTAAGTTTATCCTTATTGTAGATTTAACATTGTTATGGAGAATTTGCTCTAATTAAGAAATTATAGTTAAGAATTGTTGTAATTTTTTAAATTATTACAATTTAGGGAGACTATCCTTTAATTTTCGACGGAGTAGCTGTCCAGAGTGTTAAAGTTATTCCAGAAAGTATTCACGGAGAGTCCGTTGCTGCAAATTATTTGCAAACGTATTGGAATATGCGAGAATTCGACGTTGGAACTGGTCTTGATTTTGCGGTCAATCGCACATTGAATGTGTGTGCAAAGCATTTGGATCACCAGGAATTCAAATATCACATAAATATTGTAAGTTTCTTTATTTTAATGAATTTTTACGCATTGTATTCCTGAATTTTGGACGAAACATGAACAAGGGTGTATATTTCTTCATTAATTTGTAGGACAACTCCTTGGATAAAACGGTATTGGGCACAGTTCGCATTTTCCTTGCACCAAGATTCAAGTCTTTGAAAGAGAAAAGAAGATATACGATATTGGAACAAAGAAGTTTATTTTTTACTTTGGATTCATTTCAAACAGTTTGTAAGTCTCTTCAAAAATATTTGAAATGCTTTTACACGTAAAATATTAAAGCTTGGACCTTTCTCCATTCATCAGTACAACCAGGGAGCAATTTCGTGCCCAGAAAATCAACAGACTCAACACTTACTGCCGGCTGGCCAAAATCTATCCTCGAAATTGCCGATGCCATCGTCCGAGGTGAAGATCCTTCAAAAACTGATTGCGACTGCGGATTTCCTCATCATCTCCTGCTCCCCAAAGGAACTCTGAAAGGAATGGTCTTTGATTTATTCGTGATGGTCACAAATGGGTTGGAAGATCGAGTTGATAATAATTCAACTTTTAGTGAACCGAATGAAAATGATAAATGCATTCCGTCTCACGTCTTCTGTGGACTGCAATCACGAAAGTATCCAGATTCCAAACCAATGGGATATCCCTTTGATCGAAGACCTTATTCAGTGAAACATGTCACATTCCTCCCTTTGGCTCAACACATAGAGGAAGAAAGAGTTGTTGAAAACTTGGAGGAATATGTTCACTACATTCCAAATATGCACGCATCTCAGGTAATAAATACAATTTCAGAATACAGACCATTTCGTTCATTGGCAAATTAATTTCTGTGTTTATTTATGTCGGTAGTCGGTATATTCGTACTAACAATAGTATTATCAATTACAATTAGTTTTAAGCATTTCCCACAAAAAAAGAATCTAACATTTCATTTAATCTATTTAAGATTGTTATTCAACATCGGAACGAACTGCGCACCGATAACCTGCATTCCAAATCCAAACTCAAATTATTGAAAGGGACTTGGATGCTTAGCACACAATTGGGTAGCAGAATAATAAATGGATTATAATATGTAATAATAAATATCTTACATACTTACAATTACGTTTCACTCCATACTAATACTTTGCAATATGTAAAACAATAATATTTTTATATGTTCTGAATAAACTGACAATTAAACATAACAATTGACGTTCTATCCTTGTTACAGCTTAGCTACAGTTACTTTTGCTGCATTAAGATTATAGATTATAGAATGCTGTAAAGAATGATATACAAATAAATACTAATTGACCACATCTTTCATTTTGATTGTATTTAATTATCATTTATTTTATTTTATACAGTTTAATACACAGAAAACGGAAAACTTATTTCCTGTGATCTTAAACGACCAAATTACAATTAAATAGTTCCTATAGGTAGATGTAGTACATATAATATTGGAAAAGCTATCGAGCTAAACATTATTTAAGCAGGCATTTAATTTGTTTCAGTTTTTAAAAACATTAAGTATCTTGCGACATGACATTCGGTTCACTCGTTCACTGTACCGATATTGGTAATTAATGTAATTGTATGTAATACAATACTGATAAGGGTGATGGCTGATAAATATTCTAGTTATTACTAATTGCATTAGAGATATTTCCATTTATGGTACTTATAAATCGGAGTACATAAAAGCCATTACATTTTGTATTCACAAAATTACATTAATGAACTAATGGTTGTTATTAATCTTCCATACTTGCATTTCTTGGTTTGACACTCAACCACATATCTTCAGGTTTCAGGAAACCTGTTCGGGGAAGCTTAATTGGAATGTTTGTCTTTGAACTAGGCTCCAAAATAAAATTGTGAACCAACTTCGCTATCGCTGTTTTTGCTTCCACTAGAGCAAATCTCATGGCTATACACAAAAGAAGAATACAACAATTGTTAGAAAATCATTATTAAATTACAAATAAAATAATAGTTACTTAAGAAGATTTTAATAAGGCTTAATTTAGTGCCACTACAAAAAAACTTAATTTTACCATTGTTAGCAAATATGCTGAGATAAGCGGTAAAGTGCAATAATAAGAAATCATAATTTTAACAATCAATTAATTTAACATATTTATAAAAAGGTTAGAAAATAAGTGTAGTTTTCTAAGACGTATTTTACTAAAATCTATGACAAAGTAAGTTTTTTGTAAGCGATAAGCATTTTCATGGTTATGGTAAGTAAATAAATAAATGCGTGGCAAAGTAAGTTAAAAATTCGTGGTAAAGTAATTTGTGGTGGCACAAAAAATAAATGTAGCCTTTAAATTATACACAGTGAATTATAACAAATGATAAATGTATGTAAAAGTAATTACCGATGCAATTTCGTGGTCCAACTCCGAAAGGCATGTATGCGTAAGGATGTCGCTTCGCTTTGTTTTCAGCATTAAATTGTTCTGGATCGAATTTTTCGGGATCCGGATAGTATTCAGGGTCGTGATGAATTGCCCATACGGGAACCATACAAACGGTGCCCTTAGGCAAAATAATGTCGGAATTCGGCACTTTATAATCAAATGTAGCCACCCTTTCTGTCCGAAAACCTGGTGGATATTTTCGAAGAGTTTCTAATGGAAAATATCAAATAATTACGTTATTTCATACAAATAAGTACCTAATAGGGTTAGGGTTTAAGTAAGGGATATGTAGCACAGGAGGAGTGAGGAAATAATTATTATTTAGAAACGTTACCTGAAATGACTTTCTCCAGGTATTCCATCGAATTAATTACGTCGTAAGTCATTTTCCCATCGTTTTCCTCCACAGCGTCGCTGATTTCCCTCGCAAGTTTTTCTTGTACATCTGGATTGAGTGCTAATTCATATGCCGCAAAAATTAGCACGGTTTCCGTTGTATCAAACCCAGCGAGGAAGAACAGCAGACATTGGGCATTGATTATGCTGTCAGTTATCTTAATTTTGTTCAGTTTTTCAGTGGGCAGTTTGGCGTCTTTTTCATAACGATCTTCCGCGTGTTCATTGTCCGCTGGCTCAGATTTCAATTGACCCGCTTGGGCTTCGATCATCAACTGCAAAAAGTCATCTCTCTTTTCCCCCGTTTCCTGTCGGTACTTTTTGGTATTTTCAATCGTGTCCACGAAGAACGCAGCTGATTTGACATCCGCCATAGGGATTTTCAGTTTCAGAGCCACGGTCGGGGCCACCATGAAGAGTATCAATTTAATTGCCCCTAGAACACCGCTGAAATTTTTCTGAAATCGTCTTCCCATTGCGGAAAAAATGGATTCCTTGTCGTCGAAAACATTGCTCTCGATTCCAAAGGCGGAAGATGCGATGACATCCAAAGTGTATTTCCCGCAGGCATCCTTCAAATCAACGTCTCCACCCGACTCCTTGGCATTTTGCGAAATATAATTCGCAAATTTTGTGCCAGACTGTTCGAAAATCTGGAACATTCTTCGAATCTTACCCGTCGTGAAAGTGGGACTCATTGTCGAGCGCAAATCCTTCCACTCTTGATTTTCTTTAATGAGCATCATCTCTCCGAAAAAGGGATCTTTCTTCTGCCCGTCGAAGACGCGTCTGTTGACGAAATATTCAAAATCCTTCACCATAATGTGTTTTATCAAATCCAAGTCCGTTGGCAGAAACATTGGCTTCCGAAATTCTTCCGTTCCAGCGTAAAGCAATTTCTTTTCCTTGATTGCTGTATACATTCGGTTGTCCATTAAATGAAAGGGAACCTTGTTAAGTAACCTTTCGCCTACAGTTGCTATATCCTTGTAGCTAATTAATGTAACTCCTTTTTTTGGCCAGTAATTCGTATTGGAGGTGTAGTAATGATAAAGAGCGAAGAGAATAATTACCGGCAGGATGAATATTAGGAGTAGCCACCACATTTTGAGATATTTTGCGTTAAAAACTCTTTCCCTTTGAAAAAATGAGATTGTTTGTCGTGAATTTTTCAATTGAACTCTTTGTTGTTGTATGAGCAGAGTTTTATTGATTGTATCCTCAGCTGACGACGTAAAGAGCAAAACTGACAGAAAGTAGAAGAGTAGAATGACTCATTCTAATTCTAATTCTAGGGCAACATGTGCAAAACAATGAATAAACCATTACAAAACGGATGTAGCCAAGTGGTTAAGATCTAAATGAAATCTCATGAAATCTTACGCGTTTGGGGTAAATTGGGATTTATAACAAACTTTCCCCATTTGCTATATGTTTTTATTTAAAAAATAAGCGGGCGTGGCCATAACTCCGTGGGGGAATGGCAGATTTGGCTCAAATACTAATCAGTTCTTCGTTAAAACCTACTCTATCAACTTCCGAAAACAAAATTCGAAAAAGTTTAACCGTTCGAAAGCTACAGACGGAGAAGAAAGACATACAACCTGCATGGTCACTCACATACCTACTAAGTAGTATATCTATACTAATAAATGCTAAAAATATGAATGAAAACGAAGGTC
Source organism: Tomocerus mixtus (assembly GCA_034694165.1). Lineage (NCBI taxonomy): Eukaryota > Metazoa > Arthropoda > Collembola > Entomobryomorpha > Tomoceridae > Tomocerus > Tomocerus mixtus. The sequence continues at coordinate 14,008 of JAQFYC010002287.1, forward strand.
ACACGCGGAGGGCAGATGCATTATACACAACTGGATCACGTGTTTCTTGCTCTCTTACTCGTGCCGGACGGTGAAAAGGTGTTGCTTTTCCGAAACTCCAGAAATAAATTCTAAACATTCGAAATTTCGACAATGACACTGAATAAATTGAGTGTCGACCAAGTCGACTTGACTGGAAAACGAGTTCTCATTCGGTAACAAACTTTATTTCGGAAAATTTCTTAAGATTTTAATTTAGCTATTATTCATATGTACAACAACATTTTGGTTTTTAAACTAGAAATAGAAAATATTTGGATTTTTGCTGCATGTAATGCTATATCACGTTTTATAAAAGCCAGAAATATAATAATATTTTAACAGGCGCAAAGAACAGAATTTTTGTTAATTTTTTAAAAAGAAGTTCAAATATTTCGCACTGTTGTAAAAAACTGAAAATTTGATACATAAAATACTATTAATTAAGCTATGAATTTTATAATGTAAATTGGACTTAATTATATATTTGCTGAATCTGGTCGAGATTTTTGTATTCTCAGCTTTTATTGGAAATTATTAATTCTATTTTTCGAATTTTACTTTTGGAATGGATTTTTACATAATTCTTATTCGTTATTGAATTTTTTGATTCCAGTGTGGATTTTAACGTCCCCCTGAAGAACAATGTGATTACAAATAATCAGAGGATCGTCGCAGCTCTGGAGACAGTAAAATACACACTAGAAAAAGGAAAGGCGACGATTTTAATGTCCCACTTGGGTCGTCCCGATGGTAGTGTCAACGAAAAATATACATTGAAACCCGTCGCCGAAGAATTAAAAAAGTTGCTCGCCCGCGATGTAATCTTCCTGAATGATTGTGTTGGGGAGCAAGTGGAGGAGGCCTGCAAAAATGCAAAACAAGGGGATTTGATCCTTCTGGAGAATCTCAGGTTTCATTTGGAAGAGGAAGGGAAAGGAATCGTGAATGGGGAAAAAGTAAAGAAATATCTCGTAGCATTTTTATTTTTTAAAGGAAACTATTTTTATATTTTGAAGAATTGCTAATATTTTCTTGGTATATAAAGGCAAAAGCTTCTCCAGAAAATATCAAGAAATTCCGAGACTCGTTACGTAAATTGGGGGATGTTTATGTAAACGATGCTTTTGGAACAGCTCACAGGGCACACAGTTCAATGTTGGGCGAAGGGTACGACCAAAGGGCTTCCGGGTTCCTCCTGAAAAAGGAACTTCAATATTTTGCAAAGGCACTCGACAATCCAGAAAGGTTGGTTGTTTTTTATTGGTATTCCTTTAATAAAGCATTTTTTCTGCCTTAAAACAGTAAAACAGGCTTGTTAAATCAGGGTGTTTTAAAATAAGGAAAGCGTTAAACAGATATTCAAAATTGTCTGAATTATTAAAATGCATCAAAATAATCAAAATTATCTGAAATTAAGCAAAAATGAAAATAAATTCAAATACATAACCAAAAAATATGTACAAATAGCGACTTTCTGACCAAAGTTTAAAAGTTAAATGGAATATTTTGCTTTATGTACTTATTGAATAATAGGACAGGGAAACATTAAAAATATTTAATTATTCTTGCATTTTCATGTTTTTATTTGAAATGGAGGGAAACTGTTGAAAGCTGGAAAATATTAAGCAACGATTATGTAAATGACGGTGTGGTATTTTTGTAGACCATTTTTGGCGATTTTGGGAGGAGCTAAGGTAGCCGACAAGATTCTTTTAATTGAAAATCTGCTGGACAAAGTAGACGAAATGATAATCGGAGGTGGGATGGCATTTACATTCCTCAAGGTTCTCAACGGAATGGAGGTAACTAACCATAATTTTATTATTTACCAAAACATTTATCACATTTATTTATTCAACGCAATAACTAGAATCCACAAAATACTAAATCAAATACTAAATCATCTAAGATCTTTTTGCAACACTATAATAAATGTTTGTATTAATATTAATGTAATTCGAGTTTTAAATGCATCTATTTAGAGTTGTCTATAAAGATGAGCAAACAAAACCGTATTAAATAATACATCTTTATTATAGGATTTAGGAAAATAAATACTTATATTTACTAAATATATTTTTGTGGTGACGTAAATGTAATAATCCTTGTAAAGTATTTTTAAGACACGTTAAATATAAGCTAAAAAATGTTGATTTGTAGATTGGGAGCAGCTTGTATGATCAAGAAGGTGCTAAAATAGTCAAACAATTAATGGAGAAGGCAGAGGCAAAAAAAGTAAAGATTTATTTGCCCGTTGATGTCGTAACGGCAAGTAAATTCGGGGAAGACGCGGAAGTTGGTGCTGCGACTGTCGAATCGTAAGAAAGTTTAAAAAAATGTTCAAGAACGTTTTAAGAATTAAAAACTATTTGTAATTCAAAACATTTTGCAGAGGAATTCCAGCAGGTTGGTTGGGATTGGATATTGGTCCAAAAAGTATTGAAATGTTGAAGCCTGCCGTCTCTGGAGCAAAGGTCATCGTTTGGAATGGGTATTTTTGCATATTTTTTTCAATTGTTGAACTATTTTTAGATTTATTAAAACTAAATGCTAATTAACTAATTTTGTAGACCAATGGGAGTTTTCGAATTTGAAAATTTTGCCAAAGGGACGAAAGTTTTAATGGACAGTGTCGTTGAAGCCACAAAGTCAGGGGCAGTGACAATAATCGGGGGAGGGGACACCGCAACGTGTTGTGCCAAGTGGGGAACTGAAGATAAAGTTAGTCACGTGAGCACGGGAGGTGGAGCCAGCCTCGAACTTCTTGAAGGTAATACAATTTAAGCGTTTTATATATAGGGATGGAAAAGGTCAATTTGCCATAAAAATTGCTAACCGTAGTTGTATAAAATGGAACGTAGTTGTTATTTTTTATCTATCTCTATTTAAATACCTAAACTCCCACGAAAAAGGAAGAATGCACTGAAATTGCCAAATAATTTAATTATTTACAGGAAAAGTTCTACCTGGAGTAGCCGCCCTGAGTGACGCCTAAACTAAAAATGTCGCCTGAGACTGGCCTGAATAAATGTCACATTGTATTCGACAGAATAGAAAATTAGACTGGACTGGAAAATATTTAGAAATAGAAAACTATATTATAATAATATGCAAAATAAAATATATTGTAGTTAAAAAATGACTGTTTACTTTTCAATTGATTATAACATCAGTTAGTTAATATCTAACATTATGACTAATTAATAATTAATTATGGAGATAGTTGACAATTAAAATTACTCAGACATATTTATAAATCATTGCTTTTTTGTCTTCTACACTTTGTAATTCTAGTTTCACAGGACACTGGAGCCAATAGGAAAGCAGTTCTTCGCTGTAGCCGATGAGGAAATACATTTTCTGGGCCGTGATGGCTCTTTGAACTATTCCAGCAATGCGGATCATGTTATACTGACGCTTAATTAGGATTTCAGATACGAAAATATTGTGCCACGTCCCGGAGAGGAATCGACGAATAAACATGTCCTCCGTAGCGGCCTCGCTTTTTCGAAGACCAAATTCGGTAATCGCCGCTATAAAAAACAAAGATAAAACGTATACAGGTTAGTTAAAATTAAAATGGTAATTTGAGGCAATAAAGTGGGTAAAAGTAAAAAAAAGTCAGTAATGGGTGAGAAAAAGGGTGAACGGGTAAAATATTTCGTGAAAAATAGATAAACACAATGAAAGGTAAACGGGAAATAAAATATATTTCGTGGAAAAATTAATTATGTTTTGTATAGAGAAAACTTAATTACAAAAATAAGTAAAAAAACTAAAGAATTTTTCCAAAATTGTTTAGTCGGTGATTTGTACAAAAGATATGACCCATCTGTATTTATTTATTTATTTTTATTTATTTTATTTTTTGGGGTATAGCAAAGCGGGCATATTTCAAGAACTACTTAAAATAACCCCGTACACCGCAATAATAAAATTACTATAATTTGCCACTTTTTGCTCATAAGCAGGTTTCTTAACTTGTTTATTGGGTACATAATAATAATGCTGAATGCGTACTGGTGACTGGCCAGAATCACGGTGACGGTTTTCGTAATTTTGTTGCAGGGGGAGGGTATTTGGTGAAGCCTAGGGGGAGGGGCATTGTAGTGTGACCAGTGACCATACCCTCCTTTCAACGTTAACAGACAGATGACAGAAAACGTATACAAATTACTATTAAATAATTATTATGCACAAAAATTCAAAAAAAGATTTACATGTATTGTGTGAATTCCATGCTTTCTTCAGACAAATATCATAAGGTCGGTGGGCTTCTTCGTAAGTCAGGGGTTTGTCCTGCTTTCGGCTGACTCGGTAACGACCCGCCTGGACATTTCTGCACAAAGCTGAAGTCGTTGATAACTGTCTTGTAAACGACTTGAGCATTTTTGATTTTGAGAGACCTTTTTCTATCAAAATTAAAATAATTTATTTTCCGATTTGCTTATTGTTTTGTATTTCATTTAGACTGCGGGCCTTCTTCGTCAGCTGACCCCAAACTTGAATTTCCTCCGCGCAAAGGGATTTTCCTAAAGTCCTAACCGCCAACGGAAAATAGTAAACAACGATCCATTCATTCTGCTTTCAACAGGCGAGGAGACCAACACAAAAACGGAACTGAAACAAAAACTGTTTTAGGTTTAGCGAATAGTTAATTTTGACTAGTAGTTAAAGCAATAAATGCATCTTTAAGTGTCGGGGTTAAGTAAACACTTAATTTATGATTAAAAGACTGAAAAATTAGAATAGAAAATGAATAAATCAGTAAACAAATCAATCTCGCAACAAGTCCGTCCCATTACTTTGCAAGGCTCGGCAACTATCGTCGTAGAATTTTTCAGTAAAACACCGTTATTAAGCACCTAATTGACAATTAAATCATTAAATATCCATTAAATTGCATTTTAATATAATATTCTGACATTATTAAAATAATTGAACTATTCTTTTGTAGAGTATGCCGTCAATTCTATTTTGTACCAGAGGGGAGTCTACGGACAAGAAACTTTTGACAGGACACAGCAATATGGCATCACCCTCTTCGTCACAAAGGACAAAGAGATTAACGAATATTTTGACAGCGTCCTTCCACACCTAGAGAGTAAGATTTGAAATTATTTTAATCGTAGAATGCAGTTTTATGAACTAAAAGTGTCCAGTTTTGTAAGTTTTGTGTGCTTTGTTCTGTAGGGTGGCTGGGAAAAGGGGAATTAAAAGGCGTCTCTTTAGTAATTACTTCTGCCGTCACTGGAGAACACCTGGAGAAATGGGACTTTGATATTCAAACTGTTCCTTGTGACGGAGACACAACTGTAACTGGGTACGCTAAGCATTTCTAAGACATTTCGCTGATTATTATTATTGAAATTCAGTTGTGGGTGGGGATCACCCTATCACCCATAAAAGACATGCCGTTAATGTCGCCTGTCTGTGGGTAGGTTCAGAATCTAGAAAACGGGAAATTCCTTCTGTGTAAGGAAAGGGGGTGTATTTATAAAATGCGGACAGTAATGGAGGGGAAGGGTAAAAAGACAGTCATTTGTTGATATTTTAACAGATAGGCCCTTGTTGAATGTCAAAAGAAGTTTGTTGACAAGACTTTATATTTTTGCTTTATTGTTGTGCTGTGCTATGCAAATATAATTATAAAGGTATTTAACAATATTAATTTTGTGTTTTGACGCAGACGGCGTAAAGAGTACGGGAAGAAAGAGTTGGGCGAGATTCAGAAAGGAATCCGAAACGTGATGCGTCAGGTGACGGCGACAGTGACGTTTCTTCCTCTCCTCGACGTTCGATGTTCATTCGATCTCCGAATTTATTTGAATAAACAGGCTGAAGTGGCCGAAGGGTGGGCGGAACAAGGGGACTCTGTGATCAGCAACCCGGAGAAAGTCCAGCTCCGCTCATTCTCCACCTCCATCCATCGAGTCAACGCCTCCGTCACTTACAAACAGGAAGACTATTAACCCTCATCTATTTTATTTCTATTTACTTTTATAATAGACAGATTTTTTGTAAAGCAAACAAACAAACGTTTTATATTATTTAGTTTTTATTCAGCGAAGACTTTAGCATGTCAATATTTGTGCACAGAGCAGATCCTGCAGACATTTGACTAAACAGTTAAAATAAAATATCTCTATTTCCCCTTACATTTTTATAGTTTCACGTAATTTATTTGGGTGCCATTTCTCATTGTGTAAAATGTGACATACTATTATTATAGTTCGGTTTGGGTCATTTCAGTTAAGTGGTTAAGTAAAGCTACTTAATTGATAGTCATTTCAGTAGTATGGATCGGCAAAGAATTAGACTAACAAAACAAAGTATATACTATATATAGTAGTATAGCTTGATAAGTGAGCCAACTAAGAAAGGATGCTAAAATATGAAAAAAAGGAGTTAAAATATGTCAGCGAAGGGAAAGGAAGAATGAGCAGCATTTTCTTAGGATGTCACAAGTTAGTATATAAACATAATGATGCATTATCATTATTATAATGATTTCCTACTCATGGGTTCGATTGAAAGCACATCAATCAAATATTATATTTTGTTTGATAAAATATATATTTAACAAAATCTGTCATGTATTTGTTATCTATCACTTAAATTCATCTTCAGAGATTCCAACTAGTCTCCCCATTTCTTTAATTTCTTCTTCAAAATAATTGGTTATGACAGTCATATCTTGCGGGTCGGATAAAATGCATCCATCGAACACAACGTTTGCACGGATAAAATCATTGAAACTGAAGACAGTGAATCCAATTCCTGTGAAATTTAAAATACGTTTCAATTTCAATTGCCGTGTTAAACGTTAATATTTAGGTATTATTAATTAAATTATGATAATTCATATTAACATTGACTGGAAAATATGTGCAGTACAGTTTAATAATAAAAAACTGAACTTTTATCAGTTACTATATGAATACATTTCGTTATTTAAAAAGGATTTGCTCCCACTTTTCGAAATCTTAAAAATTGTGGGGATTTTATAAGTTAGAAAATCTGCCATTATAAAATTAGCAACAAAAATATGGTTGGTAATTGTACACTAAATAAGAAATAAATACTAATACGTACCTGTAGTGGACTTAAGGGGACCCCACATTCCAACATCAACTAATGTGTCACCTCCAAAAACCTTCAAAGAGCTGTCCGGTCCAGGGATATTGGTCATCGCAGCTGTCACATTTATCTGGTCGTGACAAAATTTAATAAGTGAAGATGGGAAAAGTCCGATAATTCTTATCACCCAATAATTCATTAGGAAATCTGTAGAAGTTTGCAAATATTTTGCAATACTTGCAGCTTCATCCAGTCTATCTGCCACATTATCCAAGGACATATTTACAGGAAACATAATTGACGAAAATCTATTCTCACATTCCATCCATTTATAAGGAAACTTTGCAAGGGCTAAAACTGCAAGAATTTTCTCAGGGATTTCTTCTCCGTTTCTCAACCACAGTTTTCTTAAAGCCCCGCCTAAGGCACAATTAAGGACCGCTGTAATTGTAGTTTGTTTGGTGAATTTAATTTTCTTCAAAACAGCCAGCCTAATCGGCTTAGTCCAGCCAACTGTTTTAGGTCCTCGCAATTTATCCCGGTGTAGAAAGTTTTTATCAGGGGTAGAAAATATTTTGAGGGTAAAATATGGGCCCAGAAAGAAGAGTTTTAAATATTCGCAGTATTTCTTCCCAATTCCAATATTTACTTCCTTAAATGGATCAAAAGAAGATTTGATAACGTTTTCCCCAATTGTGTTTTGAAATCTTTGGCTAATGGCTATTCCATCAGTGTAGGAATGGTGCACTCGGATAATAAATGCATAAAACCTTTTCCCCCGTTTTTTCGGATCTCTGTAAATGTAATTAGGAACTAGAAGAACTTCCCACTGTGGCTGATCTTTTCCAGGGTTAATCCTTTCGTCAAATAACCTCCCTAACATTCTAAACGTTTCTGCTTCGGTAAATTCGGATTCCGGATTCACACCAATGTTAATGTACCTCACGATTTTATTTATATCAAATGTCCGACTACAATCTTTCCAACAGTAATATCCGAATATTTTAGAAATTCTTAATTTCATTTTCCCACAAATTTCTCCATCCCTTTTCCAGTTAACAAATCTATTTAAGAATTTCTCACGGATTTTTTCAATATCACAAATTCCTTCACACACATTTAATGATTGTAAAGTGCTGTAACTCGCTTTCCTTTCGTAAGCCCAAATTGAATCTTCAGGAGACATTAAAGTGTATTTCTCTTTAGTAAACGGAAGGACAAAGTAGGCTTTCAGAAATTGACGGACGATGAAAGTTATGCAGATAGAAGGAACTAAAATTGGCAACACGGTAATTAAAATCCCAGAGGATACCAACATCCCAAGTACAATTTCAATTGCAGAAAGGCAACTTGATGGAATATACGATAACACTGCCTGGGAATATTTTTTTAGAAATTGTCCTTTCATAAACTTGGTCGCTGTAGAAAGAATCATTTTCATTTTGGTTGAGTAGGAACTGAAGGCTGTATAATTATGAAAACATTAGATGTTACTGCACTTAGTGCTCAATCACAATTCGTTGCTACTATGAATTATTTAATTGATACTAAATATTTGTATAGAAATATAATGTTTGATTGTGAGTGTGAGGTGTATATAAATACAGCAATAAGAGTTACGTAAATCATTGGACAGAACTTACAAAAAATGTTGACATAAATAAACTTAACAAAATAGTTAGTAGGTATTAAAGATGAATAAAGAAAATGTACACAGAATTACAAAGAGATTGTGAGTTGTGAGTGAGCGTACTAAGGTATATGTATAAGGAACATAATGAAGTACAAATAGTACTTCGGTAATAGGTAGTGAAACCTAAAAACTATTTTTAAGTCATTCATTTCGTTTATGCCTTTCCCAAACCTTTGTTGTAATTATAGAAAATGTGACCTACTTAGGTTACCCTTATCTTACTTCTATATCTTTAGGTTCGGTCAATACGATTCTAAAATCAAACTTACATTTAATAGAAAGTAAAAGTCTCTTCTCAATGCCCAAGAAAACAGAGAGTACCTACACCTACCATTGAGCTATTATAGGTACTATAGGTATGAAAACAAAGAATGTGTGTTTTTGCTTCTGACTATAAACGGTAACGGTGTAAGACTATTTGAAATACCTACATTACACAAATTGCATAATTGTACCCAAAGAAGATGATAATGCAAGATATTTATATACTTGATAGTAAAAGAAACCCTGTGTTTCCTGGAGTTGTGTATAAATTCTCAAAGTCTGACTGATTACTGAATACCTAGTATTTATTTTAACACGAATATATCGTTAGAATAATGACAACAAATACAAAATTACTTATTGAATATCAATGAAATATGTAACTGGCCATCCATTAAAGACGCCGAGAGCGACCACCAATCAGTTTGATAGGTTTCTTCATAAAAGCCCAATCCACTGAGAGTTTATTGCCCAAAAGGTCTGCTCCATTTAAAGCTGTCTTTGCTGCCTTGGCTTCCTGGAATAGCTCAAATGCTACCAACGCATAACCCTATTTTGAAATGAGAAAAAAATAATTATACAATAAGAACAAAAATAAGATCATAATAAAATTAAACCGTAAGTTTTGTAAGCCTCAATCAAAAAATATTAAAAATACCTTCAGAAAACCAGTCCGACGGTCTAGATTCAAATGCAAGTCTTTAACAGTTCCGTATTCAGCAAACCGATCTAGGATGTCATCCTCGTGTGCCTCTTCATGTACTCCAGTTACCATTAGAACCCAGCTATCCAAAGCTAAATACATCAATGCGAAAGATGAAACTATTTTAGACTGGAATTCTTAATTAAATATTAAATAAGATGGTTGCCAAATAATTTAGTTTCAATTACATTTTTGAGCTTCACAGTCCAACTCATCCTTTACTGAGAAAGTTTCAAGGGTTTCGAAATCACCAATTACACCTCTGGACTCGCTTTCACTGCCGAATCCTCTGCCCTTTCTTTTTTGAGCCTTTTCTTTCAGCTTTGAGATACTTGCTATAATTGATAATAGACATAATTGAGTTAAATTATTTAATGTTGGCTGCCAGCAGGTCAAATAACAAATCTGTCAGTTATTGGCGGTCGGTAGGGCAGGGTAAAGGGAACCGAACACGAGCAAAAAATCCCTTCCCCATAAATCGGGGCTTTAAAGGTTGAAGCGTCCTTTTGCCACAGCAAAATTAGGGACTCCTAATTTTGTAGGGACAAAAAAATCCAGGAAACAATTAGAGACGAGACAAAAATGCTCAGGATATTGAGATTTGTGTAAATACGGTAATATCTCAAAAAAATAAATAAAAAACATTTCATGGGATACGATTTTGAATTCCAGCCAGGGATCCGGGTCCGGTTCAATTAACCTTTAACTATTAACTATACTATAGCTCACCGTCGTCCATCAAGCCAACTTGTACGGAAATATCATCTTGAGGAATTCCCAACTCAAGAATATCTGCCATGGCCGAATCAAAAATTATAACTGACGGGAAATTAGTGTCAATGTCAATTATCAAAAGTAATTTAAACGCAAAACTGATGCGGGAAATTCGGAGAGTTCGGAAGGAACTGGAACCGATGGTCTCACCAAGGCAAGGCTTTACTGCGACTGCACGGCACTATGAAGTTCGTTTAAATTCCCGCGCCAATAGGACAGAATGCATAGTTTACGTTTGCATACATAGTATGTGTATTTTGATTTTGGCTAGCAATGACCAATTTTCAAAAATTCGTTATACTCCAAAATCCTAAAACGCAAAATGTGTTATCCAGGAATTGAAAGCTGAATAAGTCACATGAGCGCTTGATGAAACTTTACATTTTAGAGTGCCATACTGCCATATATATTATGCGAATCAAAAATATTTTAGCTTCAAATTACTTAACCCGAGAAGGCATATACTAAGTGTGCGATAATTATCGCATTTTGACTTTGTGTATATGAAAACTATTTTCGTATTTGACCTATGGTATTGGAATTTTTGGTTACTTACCACAAACTATCCCTTCGTCGTTTACAACTACTTTGGAGTCAAAAGCTGTAATGGTTTTTTTAGAAAAATAAAAAGCTGGAGGAAAACTGAGGAAAAATGAGCTCTTATATGAAGTTCGTAACATGCGATCATAATTACACCATACAAGATTATTGTCGCACACCATGTGGTATAGTGCGATTATGATCGCACCGTTGTGAACTTCCTATAAGTGGGGTATGAGATCAAAATCGCACACTTGTGCCACTAAGGTTGGCATTTAGCTTATGTAAGTGCGGGTTAAAGGTCTTTTTGGGAGATATTCAACAATTACATTGAAATGTTAAATGTGCTCTGTCCAAGATATGAAGATATCATGCATACAAACTTCCCTTCAAAATATTTAGGTGTGAAACCAAACGCAAACCAATATGGAGTACTTATATAAATATATAACCAAACGATGAATTTTTGACAATTTTTTATTCTAGATGCCCTTTTTGTTTATAATTTTCTTTTTGGACTTTGATTTTTGGTTCTCTAAAGCGCTTACTTTAGCGCTTGTGACTCTTGAAATGCTACAAATCGATCTTGAAACAAACTTAAAGCATTTATACTGTACATAAATAACACAGAGGAGGAGACACGCAATAAAGACAATGATATCCAAACTGAAATACTGTATAAAATTCAGATTTCGACTTTCTAATTTCAAATGATCAGCTCCGTTGTTTCGGATTATATATTCAGTCAATTGTATTGCTCTTTCGAGGGGCGTTTCTCTAACATCTCTCATAAGTACTGAGAGTTTGTCAATATTCCTTTTATATTTTGGATTGCTCAATACTTCTTTGAGACAATTATATATCTCGTCAGCAGTAGCTGTATCTTTGTTAAATCCTACAGCGATTTCCTTCTTCATTTTTATTAGTGTGTCCCCTTGGTCGAGGAAAATTGGCATTCCAACCATTGGAACTCCGTAATAAATTGCTTCCATCACCCCGTGAAGACCACAGTGTGTTAAAAATGCCCTAGTATTAGGGTGAGCTGTTAAAAATAGTAAAAGTTTTGATAATTTTGGTATAATTAACAATGGTGTTGCATACGTAAATAAATAAAGTAGACTGGAACACTTATATTATTGCTTCTACCCAAAATATCTTGCTGTGGAATCCATGATACTATTTTGACATTACGAGGAATATGGTCAATAACTCCTTCAAATTTAATTAAAAACTTTTGAGGCAAACGGCTAAAAGCCTTCATAAAGGAATTCACAAGCTTTTTAGGCACAACTTTCGGGTTGAAGATAAATCCCATTGTGAATAAGACAAGCCCGTGCTCTCCGGAGTTTTCCACCCATTCGCTAATTTCCTGTAGGACATAAAACACTTAAAATATATGTACATACCAAATAAACCATTGCAAAACGGGCTTAACCAAGTGGTTGAGCTAAATAGTGTCACTAAATAACCAGTTTTGTTGACGGATATAGTTTACATGGTATTTCAGAGCCATTTTGTACTGAATTCTGGTGAAATCTTACATTCCCCCAGGTCTGGGGTTCTTTGAGATTCATTTTTTAGTGCTGACATCCTCTGTTTTCCGGATACCCCGCTTGTCATACGTTAATACTTAAATAATTGGTGGTAGTGCTCGGTATCGAGTCACTCTATAGAGTCAGAACTCTTGCTCCATCATCACAACAACACCTAACGATAGATGAA
>JAQFYC010002288.1:0-26796 GCA_034694165.1 Tomocerus mixtus
TCAATATGAACAGATGCGAATCAAGCGCGCGTCCGTCTGATTCATATTCTAACCATTGAGTCCTCCTTAAGTATTTACGCATGTCTTGCACATTTACACAAGAACTAAATTAACATCACATTTCTGTGCTACTTATATTGACGTAACACCCTGAAAATGTCATTTGTAAGCTTAAAGCTAAATATAATATTTTATATCTAATAAAAGTTCATACATTACAGACACCCTGACTCGATGCATAAAGGAGTAGGCGTGAGTCTAGAAAGATCAGATTTGTATGAAAGTGACATAATCCCACGCAAAGACATATCCCAGATTTATTATTCATGATCCACACTTTCACCAAACAAAATCAACGTGGGACTTAAATCGAAGTTAATAAATAATGTTAATGAATTCAGAATCCATCCTTACTGTAAACAGTTGGAGCATGCTGTAGTAACTTAATACATAATACACTACACATCAATATGTATATCACATCATAACCACTACAAACAGGTTCCATTACGTAATATACAGTTTTAGCAAGGTTGCTCCTATTTGGCTTCCACATTTAGATAGGATAACTTCTGTGACATCATTATTAGACTAGAAATTGCACATTGCACATAGACTTAAGGCGAATGCATATATAAATTGAATTATGCATATAAAAGCCAAATAAAAGCCAAATGTCTCCGTCGATTTCAAAGTATAATGCATGCGACGTTTCTATAAATGGGTTTATGTGGCATTACTACATGACATGTCTTAGGTACCCAACAAGTTATGATCATGAAAATGTGTTCGCCTCAATGTCAGTCTTGTCTGCCTTCTGACCTGCTGACTATACTATTTATATCCAGCAGGAAAAAGGACAAGGTCGCTGCAGGAAAGATAGGGCACCTTGAAGAAGTAGGTTTATGGTATTAGGTACTTATTGCCTAGGTTAGGGCAGTATGGCATTGCTATTTAATATTACGGCACGCGAGAAGCGAATAATGTAAAATGTAAACGGCTAATTAAAGTTACCTACCTTTACATTAGTTATAAGCTTTGGAAGAAGTCTCATTAACATTTATGTCCTGTATGATATATGTTGCTTAAAAGTTAAGTGTATTGCCTGGTAAATGTTATGGGAGAAGTGTTTGGCAACTAACTATTTTTTAAAGTGCAAAACTATTCGAAATATTCTATTAGTTGATTAGTTCACGTCCAAATAAAAATACACAACATATCGTATTGTGTAAATCCAAGAGGGATAAAAATAGCCTCCCTGATATCGAACATTTATAGATAATGAATGGTATATGGCTTAAGGCAACACGAAGGGTACAACACACACTTTTTAAAAGATTAGGTTAGGTAAGTGAATAAAAATAGATAGTGTAGGTATACTTATATGTAAACTTTAGGGCACCTTTCCTCTAATTTATTTTAAAGATAAGGGATGTACACACTTTTCTGGATAATTTATGTATTACATAATATGTAACTAAATGTGGGTGGGAGGATGGATGAATGGGTGTAAGCGTGTAATAGAAAGTAATCTCATAAAATTACTATTATTTACAATAAATTATGTATCACACACTCCAATCTTGTCTTGTCCGTCTATACTTACCCACTACTAATTCATGTGTTGTTGATCTTTGTGCTGCCATTAAATGCAATCATATTTGTAGGTAATTGCAGACAATGTATTTTTAAGTTGTGTAACCTTTCACCTTCAGAACGTAATAGTGTAATTTAATTATATTATGCTGTAGGAAATACCATATATTGTTAAAATGAATGGTATGGGTATCTATCTGTATTTTAATACCTATTTATGTTATATTAAATATTTCAGTTGCCCAGTGCTCAGAAGAAGACGGGATTAGCAGATCCTGACTACATTGGCCCGCAGGAAGCAAGAGAGTTGGCGACGAACACCGCAGACGAAGACGATGAGGAGGAGGAAGAGGAGGACAATGAGGAGGAAACAGGTGGTTCCAGCACTAAAAGCATGGCTGATTTATTTGCTAACGTAAAACCACACGTTTGTGTGAACAGAAGTCGACAGGCAAATGCAAAGTATAAATCTTTATGCTACGTCTTCGACGAGGAGATGCACGATGTGAGTGTAGAGGCTACAGCCATGGACGGATATTCAGATTACGATGGCAAGTGCCATTATCCCCTGCTTGGTACATAATCCTTTTTTAATTTTTAACATAGTTATACTCAATCTCATGCATCATTCCAGATTAAATGGACTTCAGTAAAAAGTATGTAGAGAGAAAACAGAATACATCCCAAATGTTCTGAAAATTAGGGAATGGAATGTGAAGTTTGTTTTGAGATCTCATGTCTATTTACGTTTTAAGTTTTATTTCATTAACATTCAGCAAGCGTCTTTGCATATGTAATCAATACTTTAGCTTAGCTACTTGCTAAACCTGCAAGAACCAGATAATATAGGCATAATATTTTATTACGTTAGTAAGAACACAGGCTGTAAATGCGTTTTGTCATTTATCTGAGCGTTAATTGGTGGTTGATGGTCTACTGTCCATTTGAAGACTACTTTATTATATCTGGCATTGACTTCGAAGGGAAAACGCCCAGTGCAGGTGCTTTGTGCTTGGTATTTACCTGGATTACGGCCATTAAAACTACAACACAGATCAACAGATAATTACACTCTTCAATAGCATAAGAGTGTTGGACTTTAAGTGTCCATTGTCTTACATTCTTAACAAAACTCTAATGCAAAGATTTTTTAAATTGTAATGATACTTACAGTATTGACAGTTTCTTTCTTCTAAATATGTATTATGATTACAAATCTATGTATCCAGACAACAGAGGAATCCTAAATACTTCAGATATTACCTAAGTAAGTATGCAAAAAAAAGTTTTTTTGGTAATGGTAATGGTTATAGGTAATGTTGTAATTATTTTAAAAGAACAGAGCTATTCTATGTGAATGAGAATTGTTAGCATAACAGTAAGTATATAAGTTTACCACTTTAGGGAATTCAACTTGTTTGTTAGAAACTGCAGAGGAGAAACTACTTCTCTTAGAAGTCTAACACAATTCTGCCATATCACAAGAATACTTTTATTAGGAGCCCATTGCATTGCAGAACCAATTGATTGTGAGGGAGATGGGTATGAAATGTAATGTGACTTTGTGACTGTGATAGGGCAACTTTATGTTCTGCGACCTTCTTCCTGTATCTCACTACCTTTGATAAATACAAATACTGTACAAAAGTACCTATGTTTAACCCACATGTTGTGTTGCAAAAGATATTTAATCCATTTAAGAGTTCATTCACATAATGCTTCGTTATATCCATATAGTAGTGTTATGTTTGCATGGCATACAATACGGAATTACGTAGTACAGTGCCTAAAAATAAGTATATTATTATATTTAGAGGTTTTACCAAATACTATATCACTCTGAGTTCATGACTAATTTGCAATTGTTGTTACTATTTGGCTTGATAGTAAGTTTGCATAAAGGGACCCATTAAAATTGGGCCGTAACTTAGCTATTGAACCTTAAGCACTGGATTCATATGTATATTGTATACCTATTCGTATTTTTTTCATTTTCCAACCTCAGTATAGTATGACATATTTGGTCAAAATATATAACCTCTTCATATAATGAGTATTAACCAACCTAGTGTATTTTATCAACCCTGTGCCTGCCTGTGGGTTCCTTACCCCGTGGCTGATTGTGTATACATATATGTAGTTGATTCTATATAGTCTTGGGTCTAGAGAGAGATCCTCTTTTACGAATTATCCTACAAAAGTATTTATGAAGTCTCTTCCTTCCCCTCTAAAAGTACAGCACCTTAATATCTAAACTTCTCTCAATGCATATGAAGGAAGTAAATACCTTGCTATTATAGGCCATGTTACATAAAAAGATCTCTGTGAAATATCAGTATGGAGGACAGTGAATCGGGATGGTTACTTTTATGTGTAATTTCTAACTCAAACAGCATACCATTTTCAAACCCTAGTCCCTAGCTAAGAAAAAAGAGGATGGATGAAGCTATATTAATAAAAGGAAATAGAATGCTTAAGAATATCTTTTCTACAACTGCTCATGGATGTCTTTTATGATTATTGCATCCGGAAAATAGGATTATTACGTCTCACCTTAGCAGTTGCTCACATTGAAGTTTATGCGTTCCCTTATTTACATATGAACTGTAGAACTAGTAGGCACTACCAACTATTGTACTGTAGTACATAATGACACTGCAATTCATGCTCATGTTTCATGGATAACAATTTTAGTTTTAGCTTGCTAGTACACGGTAGTTACATTGTGGCAATATATATTTACTTTCCACAGCAGAGGAGATAGACAATGGACTGTACTGTGTGTGTGACATGACAATTTACTTAAAACTTACCTGGAGAGGCTTAAATGTTTTGTTGGGACTCTGTCTCACTCTCCTCATCTTCCTCGCTGCATTTCTGCCCACATCTGCTAACAAAATGCATCACAACATACTCATAGTTACAATTTATATTTATACAGACGCTTATAGTAATTGTGCACATTATAGTAATATTTGGAATGATATCATATATATGCTAGTGTAAGGGAGATAGAGATCCATATTACACGCTTGCCTCTTTGTGTGGCATTCAGAATTCTTATTTTGCTTATACAGATATAGTAGGAAGTGCATACACATACATACCGATATAAGTAAACGTTATTATTTGAAGTATAGTAAAATGATATTAAATAAGTGTGTTGGGTTTGTTGTTTGGGTTTAGTGGATCCGGAGAATACGGAACCCCATCAGCTATTGTCCTGTTCTCCATTGTCTCCGCATTGTCATGTTTCATGTGATCTCCGCTGGAACTCCGCAGAGGCTGACCAATGGAGCTGCCACAGCGATAATCTTCAATGGACCATTTCTTTTGCATCTTTTGTTGCCATTCATACTCTTGGCACGGTGAGTGAGTCTTCTTGTCTCCTGACACTTACATTCAATTCTATTTACCTATGCTACTCACACACTTTTCACTTTTACAACTCCGTGTCACTCTTCTGTACCATATCGATCAGCCACTGACATTTAGTTAGGGTGACGTGACATCAACTTTACAAATATGCATTAAGTTACACATGTGCACACAATAGATTTTAGTAAACGAACTACATTGCACTGCACACACATGTGCATCCTATTTATGTATTTAGTTATGTATATAGTACAGCGCTCATTCTGCTCACTGTACATTACAAATTATACACGTTATGGTTTATGCTAAATACTTTCCTACTGAGGATGGTCTCGTTGCTATTACACCACATGGTAAATCGCTATTCATTATTAACATGCATATCTGTAAGAAGTAATGTTATGCATATAAGAACATTTAATTCAACATTATTAAGTTGATTACTCAAGGACATGACGTTGATTTATTTAGTTTAAGCATCAAATTAGATTTAATACAAGTAATAGATGATGGTAGTAGTATTGCATGTAGACTGGTGTAAATGTAGATACCTAAGTAACCCGCTACTTTTAACAACTCCGAACAATTTGATCTCTTCTTTATGGCTTACCTATATGCAATACTATTAGTAGACAGTACCATACTTACACTATACCTTTGCCTAATTGCTGCCTCACTTTTGCGTGGTATTGAATTGTAAATATGTAAGGGGTGTGGGGTATGACATATTGTCAGCAAAACAGGATATAATAAAATATTATGTTTTCAGCTATATAGCTCCTTGTAAGGTAAAATCAACTGAAATTGTGTAGCTATAGGTATAGCTATGCATGTTATGCACATTTAGTGAATGCTAATAATGTATTTCTTCCTGTGTTTCATTGTTATTTAGTTAGCTTGGTCTGAGTTGTAAATAGTACATACTTACCATCCTTTACAACTTTACAATAGCTTTGACCTGAGCACTCTACCCGGCCTTAACTAAACAATTAATATGTATAGACAACCAGACAGAAGTTATGTCCATATAAAAATTCACCCTATTCTGTTCTGTATGTATGTAGCATCGATGTAGTAGCATTGTAGCACAATTTTCTTTTGTAAAAACGCAATTACTTTAAAACTTAATGGATAATTACATTTGGGTTGTAGAGTTGTAGTTGTAATAGGGAAAAAGAGAAAATAAGTATTTATAGTTAGTAGAGTATAGGTACATATACAGGGAACTACTCAACTCAAGGTACTAATAGTATTTATGACATTTGCCAGCCAGTTAGTCTGAGTCCTCTGAGTTGAGCCAAGCAGATGTTTAGCTTACTTACTTATTAGTTTTTGTAGAGTGCGGGGGTAGTACTAGAGTACTAGGTATGTAAGTAATATCAATAATATCACTCATAGTTTAGTAGGGTAAAATATATAGAGTAGAATGTGCACAATAGAACAGCAATGATGTTGCTACACGTTTGAAGCTGTAGAAAATTAAATGATGGAGCAAAGAGTTTCCTTCCATAAAGTCCAGTTGAGAATAGAGAAGCCCCACTTAGAATTCTAATTCTTAAATTACGCACCTATTATCCCGTACTAAACTCAACTACTTCTTTCCTTTACCATTTACACTTAAAATTCTTTCTCTCTAAAGCTATCATTACTAACGATTTACGTTAAGAAATATTGCGTCGGCGACGCAAATAGAAATGAACAACAGAATCTGCTGACTAGCGAAATTCGTGCAAATTCTTAAGTATAACTTTCGTAATGTAATTGTAGTAGATGCTACTGAAAGTACATTTATAACTAGCAATAGCTCTATTAACTTAATAATACTGCTTTCAGTCAAGCGATTTTTTGTGTGAAGTATAAAACTAGAAAAGATGTCTCACTACATATCACCATTATTATCCTAGCACTAAATAATAATAACGTAGGAGCAAGAAAGTAGCAAATGAACTTTATTGTCTACTCTACTGTATCCTCCTTATAATTTCCGAGTGGGTAATAATATCTTTTCCATTTTTACATCCAGAGAATGCTATTGCAAGAAATTCTAACAATATTTATTAGTTACATAAGAGAATTTTGTGTCAAGCACGTCGTGCCCGTCTCTTTCCATTAATTAAGGGCAATAATATGCTTCAACTCATCTTTAATCTTGCATTACAAAGACATGCCTCCTCCTTGGATAGATAATTTAATTTTTTAAGCATGACTTGACAACTAACGATAAGTAAGTCGTAAAGGAAGTTCCTGCAATTCTAGCACACTAAATTTAATCATGTACTGAGTTGTTGAGCTGAGTATTCGTATGTAGTCAGTGCATGCGGCACTATGGACAGTTAAATTTACATATTTTGTGTAAATCATGTTTAACTATTATGAACATTGTTCCTTTAGAACTTTATTGTTAAAGGCAAGTGAACATGCAGGCCTATCTGCTCAGACTTCTGTTATCCATGTCTTTGAAGTGACATAATAAATCAATATTTTTGCAAGAATTCTAAAAATAAAATTATCCCATCCACATAAACCTAAACTCCTTGCTGTGTCATCATTATTGTAAATAGAACAAATGAATTATTCATTACATAGCTATAGGCAAATATATTGCATAAGTGAGACGAAAATAGAATCCCAACAAGTCTTACTTATAAACATACACATATGGTAATCATTTGAATATTTTTATATCCATTTAGTAGGCAACGCAGTTTATAATGCACATAATCTTACTGTGTACTAGTAGTTATTAATATCCACTCAATCTCAATGAACCTAAATAGATGTGTGCAATAGGTATATCAAAGAAAAATGAACCTAAATAGTATAGTAGGTTTGGTTGTGTAGAAAATTGAGCTGTTGCTCATATTAAAGTCTAAATTTGGAACTTATAAAGCAATCTGCGAATAAGTATTATATAAAGTTCCATGCTACTGTAATCCCTGTTGACAATGTGACAGATCACTTTGGCAGTTCTTATCTTCCTTTATAGTATAGTACGCACAAAATGCATACTGCTTAGAAATGAGTATGCTGGAATGTCAACACAATCATACCATTAATAATGAGAATTCTAAATAATTTGTCATCGTGAAGGCTGACACGTTTCTATTTCTATTCTATGAAGTCATAACCACATATAAAGATTTATAATGGGGAAGAGAAACAGCACACGCACGCACACATGTAAGTAAGGGAGTCTTATCACCTTACATACTAAAATGTGATAATGCGTTCTTTGAAATAATCATTAATAATATCGAGCGAAACTACTTGGGGTTGCGTTTTGTCACATTCTGTTAGCATTAGGGCTTGATAAACCGTAAACGATATCTGCTAACTGTGGAAATAACATTCATTCAAATTTGTATGTATTTCACCTTTCGGTTAGCTACTAAACTTTTCTTTTGTGTGAATTATTGTACATACAAATAGCAAAACAGTTAAGTGCACATGCATTTTGGCTCCCCCATATGTTCTCAATAATGTTCAATTCCCTTAGGAAATTGCATTCCCTGGAGCTGTTAGAAAGCTAATTAGTTAACTGAAGTCCTTTTATATAGTTTAACTGAAGCGCGATCTTATTTATGCGTATGATTAATGATGAAAATGATGATACAAAGTAAACCACGCACACGTCACATAAAAGGCTACTCCAATTTCCAATACACGAATTTAATGCAGTTTAAGTACAGATATGATTTTCCAATAGGTTCGTTATTGTATTGTACATATACATATGCGTAAAGAATTAAAGAATGGCTATACTACAGTTAAGTATATAGGTAATGGACTTCATATATGTAGCAACTACAAGTATGCTTATTTTGCTTAGGGTACAATAATTGGACTCTACGAATCTCTTGATTTTTTGATTTTCTACATTTAGTAGTACATTTAATTCTAGATGTTTTCATAAGTGTGGGAGTGGGAGCAATGCTAATTTATAGTACGTAATCTATACAACAGTTTAATAGTGTGTTGAATTAGTTGAAATATTGAAAGTGAATCTTAACAGGTTAAATTCTATGCTAAAATTAAAACTTGACCATATCTACACATAATAGTAAATACAAACAATAATAAAAGCAGTACATCTACAACTAGTACATCTACACTAAACGTTACACATGCCTAACTCACCTTAAAATATATGTATGTAGGTTGTGATAGCAAAATATGTCTATGATTTCTAACGTACATTTCCAGTGTTTACAACTTACCATGGTATATGCTTAAATGTTAACTAAAGCAGAATAAACGGGGTACCTACAAAATATTTAGAGCATAGTGAGAGAGCTAATTGAGCATGTAGGGATTGTAATTTTTGTAATTGTGGTTTTCGGTTGTTGTTGCAGATGCTCGTGATCTCAGCAGCTGGACTGTTGAATTCAGCTATTCTGTCAATGTCTCATGAACACGGAGGATACTTCGGATGCCAGTATGCCTACGCCACTCTGGGCTTTGCTATAGTCACTCCAGTTGCTGCCTATGCTTTCCAATTGATTGAGTCCATGGACATCCCTTGGTTAGTCAAGTTAGTAGATCGAACGCTTTCTCCTAATACTTTTACTAGAACTAGTCTAATTCAAAATAACTTTTACAGTAATACAATATAACAATCTAATATCCAGTCTAATATTCTTGTCTCTGTACTCTGTATGTAGTGCTCTTTTCAATCGCAACTTATTTTGTGTTCAATTCAACACAACACTTACAATTGTAATCGTAAGTATGTAGCTTAACCCAAACCAACCTACATAATAATATTCTATTTAGCTCCATTTAGTTTTAACAAAAGTAATTCAAGCAAATCTAACTTGTTTAATGGCTTAAAGTTTTACTCTACTGATTCCATTATTCTCTACTAAAGTTCAATATCATTTCACTCACATCACATCACAACAAACAAAATTCACGAGTCATGGAACGGAAAATGGAGAATGGTAGTTATAATATGGTGAGATGATACTTTATACATTTCAATTGTTAAGTATTTCGCCCACGTACCTATTGTCCGTATATAAATGCAATGCTTGCCATTGAATACAGTATTCAACCAGCAAGTACATTACATATTACATAACATGAACATGAAGTAACATATCACGGTTCGGTTCAGTATGTATTCACAATGTAGAATGTACAGACATGTAACCTTTAGATCAAAAGACTTTTGTTTATCACTGCTGTGCACGTAGCGAAACGTAAACTTTAAATAAAACAACGTAGCACCAACATTTGAGCATCCGAGAGAATTTATAGAATGGAGAGAGGACAATAGTACTTGCAAATGTTTATGTGGAATGGACGCTTAGAATAATATACCTAGGTACTAGACAGGAGGGGTTCATCTTTAGAGCACTGAAACTAAAAGTATCCAGCTAACTTATTGGGAGGGAAATTGAGAATCGCCCTTTGCTCTCTCAGTATCAGTTTAGTTATTATGTCATAGGCAGGAAGATCTATAAAGGAATGAGCCAATATTTTTCGTATATTGTAGTTTGTACATGCCATGTAGAAATAACAGGCAAATATTTTCTACAATAAACCCACATGGCCAATGTAAGATTTTATAAAAATCAAAGGGATTTAATCTATATAAACAATTTCACGTGCTACTCTGTGCTGTATATGAGCATTGGATCATAATATGTATATGTATGTATGAATAGAAATTAATAGAATTTAATTAATTTGCTAGAGAGCCTAAGGGATTGAATATTGCTAAATGCCCGATAGATGTTATTGACTACGACATATATGTAGCTGTAACTTGTAAGTTTGTTTACTAATTAAAAGTATTTACCCCTAAAGCTACATATATTTTCCCGAACAATAAGTACTGCACAACAAAGTTGATTCTATGGAACTATCAATTTATCTCCAGCTTTCATTACTAGCAAGCTTTTATTTAGTTTGTGCCCGTAAGTGAATAAAAGTTGGCAAACTGTGAAAACTTTGCTAATCAATTTCTAAAATGGTTTGTAACTAATTTGGGAAACATTTAATTTAAGTGATACATTGCGGAATAGTGGGATGATTTAGGCAGACGCATATGTTTACAAATGAAATAATAAAATCAAAAGGTAATAGTGCCGAGCCTTGCCTTGGCGAGCCGACAATGAAATGAATCAATGAACTTTATGTAGCGGGGCTAACGAGTCGTGAAATGATTAGCAGAGTACAAATTGCATAAATCATTTGCCTTTTTTGGTTAGTTTTGGTTAGGTTTAGTGGAAAACGGAAGGTACGGGCTCCATGGCGGCTCAAGTTCAACCCCTCACTTGAAACATAATTTTTAATAGCAGACAGCTGCCATTTGTTACATTATTACATACACAACAATACAAACGGGAAGACTTGGACTGGACTTGACCGGCATTTCAATTCATATTTCCAATTTGTATACGCATTCGTGTAATCATAGAAAACAAAACATAGCATTATAGCAACTTCACGTTTTATTGCAAACAGATTATCTGAATCATTATCATTACATTACCTATAATCATTTTCAAACAGAACTACTTTTTAAAGCCATGTACAACTGTACAACGGGGAGGAATAGAAAGCATTCTGTTAATATTTATTAAATACTTACATCACATTATTCGTATTCATTGCATTTATTGTTCAACCCTTTTAACATCCATTTGCTTGCGCTCATGTTCCTTTAAAACGCTTTAGAACCGAAGAATGTGCATCCTTTAGGTTATACACATGCCGTGGGCCGTGTGTAAATATCTATGAGTTTCGGCAATCTCCTATCATTAGTTTATTTTATTTTCCATATTAGATGTTATGTAATCATTAATTGTAGTAGTTACCTAAGTACATAAATATTACATTACATACACGGACACTGAAGGTGTCCTATACGTATATTTTACTCTTATACGGATACACGGATAATTACGACTTTCATATGACCATCTAACATACGAAATTGATTCATTTAATTTACTCCAAAAATTACTTAAATGAAATTACTTATTTATTGTACATAGACTTGCCTTAAAGAACTTTAATAAACTCGATTGTATGTAAATTATAATTAACAAGTATAGAAGAGAAAATTAAAACGTATTGTGTTCCATCAAATTGTATTTTCTCAAATGTCTCACACTGGGCACGTAATTTTAATTGTATGTTGTACATAATATTTTGACTTATATTATAGACTCTCCTATGTGAATAGTATGAAGTATGGAGTTTAATTGCGGTTGACAAGACAGTATTATGCTGTACTTGTACGTAAATGGACAGAATTGAAATATGGAAAACATTATAATATTGTAACCGTATTTAAATACATCTACAATTACAATTATAGACTACAAACTTTAGTACTGCTACTTTTTGTAGAAAACTTTGTAGAAGTTACATAATTAATATTAGATACATACATTCATATTGTAGGAGATTCTTTTAGATGATAGAAACTAATAGGTAGTACATCTTTCGTAAGGAGTATACAGCAATATGCTTGACTCTGGCTTACAGAGTACCTAGGTATGTAAAAGGTACCAACCGACATAGGTAGACTCTTTAATAGCTGGACGCCAACACAGCGAGTGAAGCATAATAATGTCTTGCTGCTTGTCGACAAAAAATTTAGTATGTACTTATTTGGCTTAGGAAAATAAAAAACTGTTTGGAAAATGTTTGCGTAGATTCCCAACTATGATTTACAACAGAGTTCTGACTTTGACTGTCAGTTAAGAATGTAATCAAATTAAATCCTCTTCTTCAGGTTCCTGTGGAACAATTCTATTATTGAAGGTAGGGTGTACCTTAACTGAGTTTAACAGACTCTATTATGCTAAGACTCATCAATTCTGTGTATTGCGTTTGGAATCTCTGTAAATATGTTTTATCGGCACTTGTTAAAATCTCGGCCGATATTAAGACACATTATTGTTCGTTAAGGTAACTATTGTTAACCTGACTTTTTGAATGTACCTAATGCAAGCTGTATATGGCTGTATTTCGTTTGTTAGCCACATTAGCACTCTCATAAATATTATTTCTTACTACAAAGGTACTACAATAATAATTTGCAAAAAATAGAAACACTTGTCATTGACGGTGAGCAAAAAAGTGAGTATCTGATCAGAGGTACGTTTGCCCTATTGCATTGCATCATTTTTTGAATAAACCCATTGGCTAAAAAAACTATATCTTTTCAGATCATTTCTGTATGTAACCCATAAATTCGTAAGCTAAGAGATAAGGAACATCCTTCTTTGGTTTATCACCTTCATAGGGAAACAGTACAAATGTTTATTTTAATAATTAATGCGCTCCCTGCACTTGGACAGAAATTATTACTACTGGGACAGTTGGGTACTTAAATTGTCTTCTATATTAATCGGTTGCTAAACGTCCACTGCATGCAATGTACATAAAACAGATTTTATACTATACACAACCTGTCCGGAATAATGTATGATAATTGAAACGTGTGTAAATATAGTAAATAAGTTTGGTATACCCATATAAAACATATTCTTAAGCATCCTATATGAGAAATAAACAGAATAAAGTAGGTACACGCCCGTTTACTAATTATATCTGACGGTAAGTACACTAAGACCGGAAAAGTGTATTTAACTATGAACTTGAAGCACAACTAACGATAAAGATATATGATATAACCATTATAAAATACATCTATACCTATTGGTTAGCATTACCACTGTAGTATTATTTAGTATGATATCATTTCTTATAGCTGGGATATGCCTTCTTTCACTCACTGGGATGAGAGTACATTAATCTTATTTTGAATATTAAAGTTGAGACTCATGTCTATGCGTTACGAATTAATAAATCACATTTATGATTCAACAACCGCAAAAAACCGAAGGCAAATGAGATGAGAATCTGCAATGCTTTCAGCTCTCCGTCGGGAATAATAAAATGGATGCAATAAAAATCTTTCCAATCTAACTATGTAATTCAACAAGCTTGCATTTATCTACGAACGAGTTGAATGTACACAGTCTACATACATTCTACATTACATGTATGAATACATTTACGCTACCATTCTATCCATTTTCCGTGCCTGTAGCAAGAAGTTGTGTGTTATCAATCTATGTACATTTATCTAGATGTAAGAATTTTATTTTTCACATTTTATGCTAATGATAAATGTTTGTTCTAGAAAATGTGTATGAGCAAAGATTCTAATAATTTGTCTTTGCGTTAAGGTACAATAATGATAATTTTAAAGAAAAAAGTCATCTCGATTTATTGGCCAGAGTAAAATGTTGAAATTGGTGGTGTAGTGCCAATGTACGGGTATTTGCACAGTGAGATTCAGAATTCAGATTTTCAGATTTATATAGTGGTATTCGCAAAATACTTAATGTAAGAAAAGACTTAACTTTATGCAGGATACTTTTGCAAAGAAAACCTTCTTTACATGACTTGTGATATTATGATTGTGATACTGTGATAAATAAAAGGAATAATGGCATAAATGTCTGGTTGAATGGTGTAAGAATGAGTTTGTGTTTTGGTGTCTAGGCACTTGGAGTACTTGGTGGGCTATTCCAGTTGGCTGATCCTATCAGCAATTTGTGTGATAGCCCTTCCGTACCACGCAGAATGGGTTCCGAAGCCAGCTACTGTTCGGCCGATGCTCCTCCGCTGGACATTTAGGGGACATACCGTTGTGTTCTTTAGTTTACTCATCCTCCTCGGCTCCTTCCACGGACTCATCGACGTCCTGGAGTTCTATCAGATTAAATCCCTACGAGCCACAATCCTGCAAATTGGACTTGGTGCTACCGCAGCAGTCACTCCAGCTCTCGTCTTCATCTGCCGAGTGGAAAAAGTTATCGAGTACTGCGGACTCCACAATATCTTTGCAATTGCTCTCGTTATATATTCCTTACAATTCACGGGTAAGATCCTATTACAGTTCTCTGCACTTAAACTAATTCCATATTATAATGCTTATTGGCCATAATTTCCTACTTATGCACATATTGCTCACAGCACGCCAATAATAGAGATACTACATTTCCTACATGTACATGTATAGTTGCAGATGCCTAAGCTATTTAGTACTACACTATATGCATTCTACACGCTAACTGCAAACAGTAATTATAATACTTCTGTGATACATTTGATTACAAATAAAACGGAAACGCCATAACAGAATTATTAGCCGTATTATATTACTATTTGTTAAATAATAATCAGGTATTTGAAGACATTAATAGGTGAAGTCATAGTTAAGAGTCGGGCCCTGGAAGTATTGTGTAAAAAGCAGTATGTCCTGTTCTGGATAACTGTATTTATAACACTAAATGTTCACAGAGCCCAAACTATTTTTATCAAATTACCTTTATATCAATTTACCTGAGGAAATAGCTGTTTTTGAACACAGCTTTTTACTTTTAGACAACTGTAAGACTACTTACAAGCTAAATGTTTAAACGTTGATAAGCTAGCTTTTGTTAGGGACTTCCTCCGTCTTAATTTTTTTTCTTAGGTAGCTAATTTTGTATAACACTTTATTTTAAGAGCATTCTGAGCTCTTATTCAGTAACTACAATTGGATACTCAGAATCAGACACGACTGCTCTTAAAACCATAATTTATTGTCTAGAAAATATTATCAAAACTACGATTTGTTACGTATAGTAGACCTGGAGTATGAATGGACTATCTAGAATAATATATAAGTAACTCATGTCTATAGTCTCTATATGGTAGTGCACCGAAGTGCTTATGCGAATTTTCTCAGGGATTTCATTAAAGTCTCATTTGTTTCGCTTTGTGCGTCATTATATTGATGCGTGCGACCGTTTCCTCCAGAACCACACAACTGTGTCTAATACATTTTTACGTTAGTAAAAAAGAAGTTGTTACTTTCCCTACTTTTATGTTCATGTAAGTAGTCTTATTTGACTTGAGTGCACTACTGCATTAGTATTACGATTATTGTTATGATATATTTGTCAAGATTGTTTTTATTCCATCCTCTGCATGATAGAAAATTATACTGTCTTGGAAAAACTTTTTTGCTTTTTTGTTTTAAATGTAAATCCCATTATCATAACAATATCAGGCCTATGCATAGAACTGGTTATTTACGTTGATGCAATTTATGCAACTGTTTAAGTAAACTTTTTGTTTACTAATACCTGCAAGCCTATATGTCATGTTGATATGCAATAGTAGTCTTACATAAAAGTTGTTTTTGAAGTAAATTGAAATTATTCCTGAGGCACACGTGTCCAAATGTATATGTGTACCGTATATTTTGTTACAGAGACCCTACCACTTTCTGTTTGTGTCTACTATATGATCTACATTTCCTACGTACATTAGCATGAGTTTAAAATAAAAACGGTTGATGATGTTTATTGTAGCATTACTACATATTGTTTAAGGCTAAATTGTAATTAGAACCTTTACCATTTGAACCGACTACTTATATACGTACGCATAGGTACACGTTATTACGTAATGATGTAGTAGTGTATTTGTTTGTATGCATTTTGCATACAAGTACGTATTTTGAGCAGAAAGCAAGCAACCGTAACACAATAATGATACAAGAACATTGTTCGTGGACCTACGTTTACTATATCAACTCAATTTAAGCCCAATTAGGATTTACTCTACTTGCTTATAATAATACTACACCTGGTGATACTAAAATTATGTAATTATATACAGAGATATTAACATTTCCACTTACAAAAAGAAGGTAGCATAGAATTATTATTATTTGCTCATTCTAGTACCCAGCAGTAAGTAAGTCCAGTTCAAATGTTCTGTTCTATTCACGAATACTATGTTTAGCTTATGTAACCGTTGCGTTGTGCAGATAGATACATATCTTGAATTGATTGAAGTTGTACATGTAATATTTGTAGGTATTAAGGTATTATATGCAGGTTTTGTTCGGTGCTTTGCGTGCTATTTAATTATGGTTATTATCACTTCTCCTTTACACAAGCCTAATTTACCTGTGAACATTAGTCACTTTTAAAGGGTACCCGTTGTGTCTAGTACTTATTTGTATTATTTATGATAACAGGTTCATTTGTGAAAAGCTTAATAAATGTTTCCTAACTGTTAGAAAGTATTTATACGAAATATATCAATCTGTTTTCATAAGCAAATTATTAAATATAAATTCAATCTATTACAAAAATATTAATCATTTAATTGCAAAAACAACGTTAATTTATTAGAATTCCTCGAACTTCATTATAATTTCGGATTTCATGTACGAACCGAATTTCACTATGATTATAATCTTCTACGCTTGGGCTGAAGTGTTACCAAATAAGAAAATGTTATGCAAAAAAAGTCGCAAATCCCAAGAAGACAATGTGTAATTAATTCATTCCCCTTTATTTCATACACCTATTATTATATTACTTGTTCAATATACCTTAAAAGGAACACAGTATTGTAGTGCAACCATAATGCATTTATGTGGACATATGTAGAGTGTAGATATTAGATAGATGTAAGAAAATCTACACGAGATGAAGAAAGGTTAAAAAGTCAAAGAGGTGTGAATCTTTTTTGTTTCGTTTGTTAGAATAAGATCAGCCCAGTTGAAAAATGAATTTCTAAACATTTTTGTACAATCAAGAATACTAATGCAAGTCATGCTTAGACTGTATATGTACATAATGTAATATTATACATAGCACGAACAGGCAAAGTTAAGATCAAGATAATTATAAGTTTAATTGAGACTTGTGGGCGTTATTAATTCATTTCTTACCCCGCTATTTACTTTTTATGTGCTTTTAATTTTCAATTCGTATTCCTTAATAATACATCTTATACTCTATTTTGTTTGGTCTCGTGAGATATTACATCACAATTATATTTCTACTAAAGTTCCGCCGGCGGAAATACATACATGTACCTACAGATAATATAGTATTCAGGTTTCAGATACGTTTTGTTTAGTCTTTCCTATTTACGTAGGAAGTAGACACAAATAATATGATTTTTAATATTTATTTACTACTATATGTAGTTGTTACAGCAGATATGTTCTACAATTAAATATATTTGCTTGAGTTTTTGGTCTAAGAGAAAAAGAGGAATACAATAAGCCACAACACGAAATATTTTATGTGTTTTACACGCACCCACCATTAGGTTGTCCAATATAGTATTTCAGGATAATTACGAAGTAAATATTTGCTTACAGATGTATTTAATGTAATTACACAAATGTTTCATTTGGATAATTGTAAGATAATTATACTTTCAACTACTACTATATGTTAAATAAGCACCGCTATACAAAATGTGCATAACACAAGATAAGTTAAATAATAATATGCAGCAATAATATGTGAGTCAAAAGAAAGCAAAAGCTAAATAGATAATTACAGTTTTCTGACGGAAATAGGGTAACAATCAGAGAAAACTAATTATAGGTTTCGGATTGTGTACTTCATGAATTTACATACTAGAACATAACACACAATGCAACTTCACAGTTGAAGGTCTGACTGACTGTCTAGCTAGATGCGTTTTAAGCTTTAACATTTGAACATTTGTTTAGTTCAGCCCATCTCATCGCTCCCACACTCCATTTTTCACGTTCACTTAGATGTTCTTTTCATATGTTCATGTTTCTCTGTATTTACTAAGTCTTCATAAATGGTACTCATGCAATATTTTGTTAAGACAACACTAACGTAGCTAGGAAAGTGTTAAAAGTACAAGTTCGTAAGTCAGATAGTGAGTTCGTTATAAATGACATGTCACGGTATGTGTGGTGTTTTCATAGCTGCAAGCTCTTTCTATCTGTCTATACAATTATGTAAAGATATTGAGTACAATGCAAGCAATATACGCACTTTACTGCGTATTCATTCTAACTATTAGCTATGTCCTCCGTATATAGTCCAGGAATGAGTCTATATAAAATAGAGGTGAAAAGTTCACACCAGAAGAGCAGTAGAAATGTGGCTTAAGTTTACAATGAGTGACCCGTGTCATGACTCATGACATCCTAAGTATGGCGAAAAGAGAAACTATATATGTACAGCTATATATGTACAGCAGTTATACAGTATAATGTAAATATGTACATAAATGTAAAAGCTTGCTATGCATTTATATGGGAAGTAGATATGTAGGAATAATGGAAATGGAAGTAGCTTCTGTCTTTCTATTATAAAGGGAGATAGCGTGGGTACTTAAAGTCACAAGTACATTAGTGATGTGGTGTGGCATAAGGTATGGTTGGCATTGGCATTGTTGGATTTCAATGGGATGAGATCCTGGGATCCCACATAGAGAGAATGAAAGTGCTCTTCTGACTCTTCCTCTAAATGAACCGAATTGGATTGAGGGAACACCTGGACAAGAAATATTATGCTCTTGTTTTCAACAACTCTATCTATCTCTCTCACTCTCGGCTTCATAAATAGATCCTTCTTTCATTCCATTTGAAGCCCATATCTAGTTACCATCAATGAAATGTAATGTTATTGTAGATTGTATTTCTGTGGTGACATGCCCCATATACATAAGTAGTAGGTAGTAGCTGTAGGTAATGGAATTTCAGTTCAGGGATACTTTATCACGTAGTTTACTTGTGTGTGTGACCCAATTTTAATCTGAGACTTTTCTTCAGAAGTAAATATTCCAAAATTTACTATTAAGCTTCTTTCATTAGTGAATGGGACAAAAATGCATGAGTCTTATTTTTTGCACCTTGCTACGTACCTAGGTATATGCTTAACGAATTTATCTTACGATTAACATTCTAGATATACTCCGCTCCGATCTCCACGTAAACACAAATACAGTATCCTTCCACAGTTCAATTCTATTATTCCAGAGTACTATTACTATTCTATCATTCTACAGTGCTATAGTAAAATATTGAATAAATATAGGTGTCCTACATCATTTGCCTTTGGGAACACTAATTATAATTGTACATACACATCACTATGACTGTAATAATATTTTATCTGTCTGTAAATCTGTATTATAATGCACATCTCTTAATCTTGCCTCTTTTGAAGCAGTGAGCGACACTAAGTAATACAATACTTAATCCCTTTTCATTTCGTTTGTATTGTGTGATGTATGGAAGAATTAACAGACTGTAATTAAAGTTTTGCTTAGTCACGTCTGATAATAGCTTGATCATGTTAAAGTATACATTCTGCATGAGACGCATAATTACAACTTAGACAGCCCTAATATATGTTCTGAAGATAATATGCCATCTTTTATATAGAAGCTTGCTTTGTGCGTAAGGCACATATTATATGTAATTTCAAATGGGTACTATAGCTATCCAGTAAAATAGACACTTGTTAAGGCACTAAAATAATATAGGTATGTAAACAGAAGCTAGCAATTCATTACGTATTTAATGCTCTTGTGTAGGCTAGGTGTAATTTCTCTGACTGATTACCATAAACATATAAAATTAATATCTGTATTTATCGTATGTGAGTGTAAGATCAGTTTTACTACTTATTAAAGGGTCTGCACTCTGCACTATAACTTTAGTACATGACATACCGATCACAAATTACATTGTTACAATAATTGCCACGCAAGACGAGCGGTCTTTGGTACATGATAATTAGTAATGATTAAATTAAGCTGTAACAGTTCAATTAGAAAAGGTTGTATTTATTAGTTCTCGGTACTATTTTGTAGCATAAAATATAAAATGGAAATGTTAACTAATTGTAATACAGAAATGTAAGGTATAATAATAATAATAATCATTGTGTGTTGTTTTGATGTATTTGTAGGATATGCGTACTTGGCGAACGCGATCCCTGAGTGGAGTTTCCTCTTGAGGGCCATGGACACATTCTCAGTCGTCATGGTGTGGGTCACCGCCTCCTACACGACATACACATCAGCCCCTCGCAGTTTAACTGCCACTTGTCAAACTGTCATTGTTACCCTCTATTGTTCTATTGGTAAGTACACAATACTCCGAACAAATCGAGAAAGATCTCTTCATTACATTACATATATTGCTAACTATTACAATGCATTTATAATTATTTTACTAACATTTATCTCTTAACATGACTGCATAACGTTAGCTTTCATCAGTTCTGCATGTAAAGAATTGTATTACCTCTCATTTTGTCATTTTTGGTTATTCCACGAGAGATACATGAAATAGATAAGGCTATGATGTCCTCGCAGGTGTCCAACAGCCCAAGTACAATAAGAGTCACTTTTACAACAGGAACTTGATTTTAAGCTTGTCTCATCTGATGCTGTGGTCACACTACACTTTTTTATTTTGCTATATAGTTTTTCGTGTGAGTAGTTGAGCCATTGTCTATTGGAAACCCGCAGATGTTTTCATTGAATTCATATTATGGCATTCCTTAAGGTACTTAGTACATAGCTGATCGTAACATTACATATTATGGCAATGGAAACGTATTCCTTCGATTCATTCAGTGGAGATTTTGCACGGTTCGGTTGTCATTTAACAGGTAATACGCAATGCAAAGTGCAATACATAAAATAAGTAGCTGAATAGCAATAGCCCACGAAAATCTAGTTTCTGTCTACCAACTTGTCGACATGTATCTAAATTGCACAAAAGTGTGAATTAGTAGAAGCACATGAAAATATTACTTTGAATAGCAGCATATGTCTACTGTTGAAAGTTGGAAGGCCTAATGAACCTTTATATTGCCATTATTTGATACAGTAAAGCCTTACTGCTGGAGAGAATGAGATTGACTTATGAATGTTTGTACAATAATAGTGTATGTAATTTCCACTTTAATATTATAGTCAGGTTCAAATAACAAAGATTGGTATAAGAAGATAAATAGGTTGCAAATGCTGTTTAAGTCTTTTGGCTTGGGTGATCCAAGCGAAAAGGCTTTAAATTATAATATGCATACCTATGTACTATACAAAGACTATGACTTTAAATCATTCTTACGTGTATGCCTACCAACCTACCATTACTTATGTAGTCAGCATAATCTGTATAAGAACATGACTTTAGTAAAAGTAGTTTATTTAGTAAAGAGATGATAATGAAGACCCGGCTGATTGTATTGTGATTGTGAGTTCAATCCACTCTGATCTCTACTGATCCGTAACACTGTAATTTATGCGCTTATTCAATCCGCATGTGTATCTTCAACTAGGTAGGTAAATCAAAACTCATCTACATATAAAAATGCCATACATGGTTTAACCACGTTAAGTATAAGCAATGTCAATAGAATACCTAGTACATTAGTTGTATATATAATAAAATAGGTGTACATAACGCTACGTAAGTGCATAATACTAGGTATACATACACTGTTGATAATGGTATTGATTGTGATTGCTGTGTTGAGGTTCTTTTGGTGGTTAATTTTTTGTGGTAATGATACAATCGTGAGAAATAGTTTTTTTAAGTAAAGGATCATCTTTCGCAAGTATCTGCACAATCTGCAGTATTCCAGTGGTTAACAGTACTTACTCCCTATTCAAAATGCTAAGCAATATATTATTATGTAACCTAATGAAGAAAATGACACTAACTATTATTCAATCGCATGAAGATTAAAGATACCTTTACACTAACTATATATACACAATACAATTAATGTTTATAAAAGGATTTTAATATTCTTTTATGCTAAAAGTAAGTCATAGATATAGATGTAAGCAGGTATACAGAATACTTAAAGTATAATGGATTATTGGTTAGTTATGTAGAAAAATTAAGCCATCTTTCATTCATTCATATTTATCTCCGTATTCAATTAAGTACCTATGTACCTATATACCTGTTTATGTATACATAATTGCAGTTAATATATACATATAATAAATTATGTCTCAAATAAATGATACATATAAATTGTCTGTCATTTCATTAGGTAGACACTACCCACCTACATAGTTAAATACGTATTAGCTTTGTATTGCTCATAAGGCTTATCATTTTATGTATCTATGCATGTACCTGCATTGGAGTCTGGGCTAGGTAGATTTTATGTGCGTGATGAAGTCCATTACTGTACAGACATAAACAAGACAAAATAATCAAAATTTATATCCTGTTCTGCCTGGCCTGCCTATCATTGGCAAAAAGTGCAATTCATGTCCATTTCAAGTGACGAAGTGAATTATTGTCAATGTATACCTACCTAAATCAACTTGTCTGTTTATTACTTGTAACGAGTATTTATTACAGTTCATTTCGCATGTAAGGATATCGGTATAAAGGAATTTCCCTACGGAGAACGGATTTTAGAGCGTTGGATGTGCTTACATGTAAAAACGCAAAACGAATACAAAAAATATTGATGCAAAGAATTCTCATAGTAAGGAAAAAAGGCTCCTTTTACGCAAAATGAAGTGTATTTATGTGTAGTAGTATAAGGTCTAATAGCCCTTAAATCCTAATATTATCTCTCGTTAATAGAGTTTACGGTTAACATGCACATGTATGTAAAAGGTTGTTAATGTATGTAATAATGTTTTTCTTGTTATGATTACTTACAGGTCGTGGTATTGGGGGTCTTGTAGGCTACATTGGTTTGTATTTCATACCCAAAGAAATCTTCCTCAAAATTATCGCCATCTCAGCCCTTGTCATTTGTGTATTTTATCTTGTTATACATTATTGTTGCCTCAAGCCTTCGCCCTATACACGACAGTATGATTTCGACCGTTCCGCTACATTAGGTAAGTCTATGCAACAAAATAAACCAAACCACAGAGTAAAACACAGACACATATTTATTATTCTAGTTCTAGCTACGCATAGTTAATTGCAATAAAAAGTTACAATCCCCAATTACTCAGTCACTACAGTCTACAGTGTGTTATGCAATAGATGTATGTTTTTGTGTGAGAAATGTAATAAATAGGTTAGGTACCTCACCTGGGACCTGAACTTTTTTATAATTCAACTCACCTTGCATTATATCTACTTTTTATGGAGACTGTCGTGTAATGAATCTTCAGTTCAGACTCAGACTACATTATTTTAGACAAACAGTGTGAATTTTTCTTTAACAAGGATGTTTTTTAATGTTTTCTAATGATGTGCTTGTTGGTTTACTCCTTTTTACAGCTCCAGCGTCAAGATATACACCATTAAAACTAATAAATGGGCGAAGAGGAAAAAATCAGTCCTCCAGTGCTAAAGGCAGAGATGAACTAGATGATGATGATCTATAAAAGCAACTTAATTGATAAATTAATATCCGTATTAGTACATACAAAATATTATATAATACCATTATATACTACCTTCTTCACGTCAATATTACCTAAACAAAAAATTGAATCTGCTGATTACCAAATCTAGGAGCTTTGAATTTTTCAAAAAATCTGCAGTTTACTTTTAAGTAATGCAAAAGCACTGTTTATACATAGGTATATTAGGTTTAGGTATAATATTACACACAAATGAGAAGGTGAACTGGACCAGTCACAGATTATAATTTGAAGCTTTATACGACGAAACCATTATATGTAGAGCTGACGCTGATTCTGTTTCAGGAAATGGCTATCAGGCTTGCAGTTCATAACGTAGCCAATTAAAGTACAATTTATTGTTGAAACAAACAACGTATTTCACAAACTGTTAATCTTTGTAAAGTTCATATATTATGTATTATTAAATTATGAGTAGATATACTTAATTATTGTATATAAATGTATATATTGATGCTGTACGCCTGCCTGTATATAAGCCTGACTAAAATTGTATGTCAATGTATATTTCAAAAGTTGGTATCTGTATTTTAAAGCTACAAAGCTTGTTTTTAGTAAGATACCTAGAGTTATTGTGAATATAACAGGGAATGAAGTGCTTTTAGGGAATGAAAAGTCATTATAACATGCATTATTACTTACTATATACTATAAGATACATTAAATATGAAAATAGAATGAATAAATTGTTTGTAATAAACTTGAAGTCAATAATTCCTATTTTGGGGCCCGCGTTATTTTACTTGCAATTAATTAGTTAACTAAACTACTTTATATAGCTCCATAATTTGTTTTCGTGTTCATGAACAAAACATATTAATATAAGAAACGTTTTAAGAATTATTGCGTATTGTAATTGTTACGATATGAAATATATTAGATTAATATATTTTTATTTTCAGTTAAGGTACACGAGGGCTTTAACTTTATATTGCTAGATGTAGTCTGGCTGGCTAATTATGGAAAACATTATACAAAGATTACACGATTCATCATACAGTTGCAATTATCCTTTACGACCTCTTACAATTATTGTTCGAATATACCTACGTTACATTTTTGATTATACGTAAATACATAATATACTCACTACGAACAGTAAGATGCCTCATCATGCAACATAAGAATTGGCACTGCTGCTCAACATTTTATCACAAAACACGAAATCTATAAAAATTGATTAGAGTGGTTGAAACATTCCAGCCCAGGAGAAGGGTAACAATATATAGAATGACCAGAAGAGTCAACGGGTACAAAAATATTCGCGTGGATCGTAACTGTGGAAGGGAGGAGTAGCCCAAGAATGTTATGTAGATGTAGTAACCTATGGCTATGAGCCACAAAGTATTGCCAACCACCATCGAAATTGTCCAGTCATGGCTAATCACCGCTGAAAATACACAAGTAATATTGCAATATTATACCCCCTTCGTTGCATTCTGCATTAACATTCTTCATATAATTTTCAGTTTAATGAGTTCGGAAATTGACTAACCATGATAAAGAAGGATGACAACTCCGTGAAGCAAGACGAGTAGTGGAAACAGAGCATTTAAGTGGACATCGAAACAATAACCCCATTCAACTTTATTATCTTGCGATACGCCTGGCTTCAATAAATATTTGTTGCACAGAAACCTGCAATACAATTAAAATGCATATTTTATATTTTAATTGGACTCCCTTCGAAGTACTTAGATTGCTGGTAATTGGAAAAAGGCACAGGAGTAAAAACTTGCCATATTAAAGAGGCACTAGCTATTCCGACGAGGACACAATCTACTGCAACAATGTAGATAAACAGACGAATGAATTCGAATAATGAAAGTCTAAGCATCAAGCCAAAACCAGCAGATGAAACTAGAAATAAATTGCTCAAAATTAATTATTTAGTCTCATATAGATCTGTAATTATTGAATTTTCCTTGAATCCATATACACAATCACACAATGTACAATAGTACTTACTTAGTAGAAATGCGCCCAAAAGAACAAGGAAGGCAGGGTCATCACGAGCAAACTGAGCTTTCGTTTCTAAAAACATAAGTTAATATTTATTAATGAGAATCTCATCTTACTTGACACTTCTATAAACAGGTACAATTATATCAAAGCAAGTCGCCAAAAGAGATTCAACTTACGTTTTCGATACTGAAAATTTCGATATACTTTCTGGGGAGATACAAACAAGTACACCATTTGCCAGATGGCAAACTCAAAATCCATTTGATGACATTTCAGTATTCTTCGAAGATACTTATAGCGCTTTGCAGCAGCCGTCATGCATCCAGTTCTGTAAGCCAAATTAAATATGATTTTATACAATAACAAACAAAAATATGAAAACAACGAGTTTACAGTTGCATAACAGAAATGAAATGCAGTATTTGTAGATAACAAATTAATTACACAACCAAATTAGATTTTGAATATTTGTACAACTGAGGATAAAATTGCAAATAGATCAGCAATTTATTGATCTAAGTGAACTTACCTGTGAGTAGCAGGGGAGGGTAATGGCGAACCCGCATAATTGAAGCTTATCGGAGATTGTGTGCGACTTGAACTTATTGAATTGCT
>JAQFYC010002289.1:0-26792 GCA_034694165.1 Tomocerus mixtus
TGTGGGGCGATGTGAGATTCAACTAAAAATACCTTCGCTGGTCATTTATAGTGGTTACTATACCAGTTTATTTTATTTAAAATTGTTGATTCTAGCTTAAAAATGGACATAATAATCTAAAAATGTCAAAAATTGTATCTAGTCCAAATATTGAGTGTTCTATATTACCCAGCGACTTTGAATTCACAAATGTGTAAATAATTATAATATACTTCACCCACATTAGTTCGCGTTTAGGAAAAACCACATTAGCACGCATATCCAGGAAACAATAAAGCATTGCAAGTATGTTTGTAATAGATCACTCAGTCACACTCACAATCAGACGTGGTACGCATATCTGCCCTTATTGTGTGTAAGGCTATTCATTGTTCTAAAGAATAATTTTAGTCGAATTTGTTACTCCCTGAGAATTTTCCAAGTATTTGCTGCTAGAGATGACATCCAAACTGACAGAGAAACTAGAAAGCAGCTGCTCGTAAAAATAAGAAATAAAAATCAAGGTAATTTACAATGTAATTAACACAGACAAAATAATTTCCTGGACATTACTTTTGACATTTTTGACTAAACCACACTTTATATTAGGTATAATGCATTCTATTGTCCTGAATCTGAGACGGTATGAGAATCCTCATTCTAGCATCCTCGTCATTGAAATTAAATTAGCAAGGGGTAATGCATATCTTTTTATGAAATGGTGCCGGTATTTCGTTGTAAACGCTAAACCAGTCATTTGAGTTTCACATAATCAAATTCATTCTACATTTAATGTTTTATACAGTGATATCGGCTTTTTTTGTATCAGTCGTAAGTATGATAAAGCTTAATTTTTTATTTGTGATTTAGATACGAGATTGAACTTTTGTCGTTGCAAGAATAACAAATAAATTATATCTGATTATGGGAATGGGCTCTTTTCCTGGTTTTATTTAATCAACAATTCGTAATAGGTTATTATTGCCAACTAATGCTAGTGATTACATCAGAAAACAAATAAGACCCGCATTGAATGGATAGTATAAGACCATAATAATCCAATTTAGATAACGAGTATGTAAATACGGAAGATATAAATAATTTGAATAGACTCAAAAATCTACTTGGCTAATAAATAAACCAATGTAAAACTGGTCAAATAAAGTTGTAAAGTAGCACATGATTCCTGCAAAAACTTTAACCGTTAAAAGGTTATTAAGTTTACTAGCAGGAGCTCATAACATTCCAACAATCTGAGATTACGGAAAACACAATTCAAAAATATAGAACCGTTAAATATTGATATCGGGTTTCACGGACATAAATACAAACAAATAAAGAACGATTTCCTCTGCAACTGTTTGCCAACTTAATAAATCCATTTTACTAAATCATGTAATGACATAAACGGGAGTTTAGCTTAATGCAACAAGCATTCTAAAGGCAACCTTCGTTCAGTGTTGACTTCCTTTCCCAATTTGAATAATGCTGAACAATTTGTTTCAGCATTTAGCCACAAATTTAAAAGAACTGAAAAATAATTTTCATTCTGTCCCACAGCTCACCGACGATAATTTACAATGGATTGCAACCTATACCAATATTTTGCACAATTTAAGACTATTACCCTACGTTTGGGATACAAAACAAAAAAGATTCCGCGTCTCTAAGCCAATAAAAATAGCAAATGTGGCCTATCTTTTCTATGGCACCCTCTTTCTTCGTACAATATATCAACTTAAACAGGAAATTAATTCCAAAGAGATCGGAATCGATTTAGTGATCACTTTCATAAATGTAACAGTGTATGCATTGTATCCTACTATTATTTTTAGTGTACAAACTAGAGCTAAGGAAATAGTGGCCACGTTGAATTCTATGTACAGCAACACCTTGGATAAATCGGATTTCTTAAGTAAGTTGTTTTAATTATAAGTACTAATAATATTCTTATAAGTACTAATAATACAAATTTGTAATACTTATACACCTACTAACTAGATAAATTTGTTATTAATAAATATTCTTGTTGTAAAGTCAGGAGGGGACATTTTGGAAAAACGATTGAATTCTTAATTTCAAAATATCTTTTCCCGCTGTATTATGGAATCGGTTTTTTCTTCCTTTGCTTGCTTAACTTGCAGAGAGATATGGATTTATTCCTGCATTCGAAAAAAGTGGACTATTTTGGTGGCAGAATTTGTCTATTCTTAGTCCGGACTTGTTTCGATTGGATTCTTGGGTTGCCAATACTCTTCAGCAATGTCTACATAACAATCTACAATATTCGAAATTATAATTTAATTCATCAGCAAAAGTATATTTACCAAAAAAAATAAATGATACATAATTATAAATAATATTGTAAATAATTTTGAATTTTATTTTTGTAAATTGTATTTATTTAACTTGGCAGGTTGTATTTGCAGCAAGGAGGGAAATTTGAGAAGCATATTGCGACCTACACAAGATTAAGGTTATTGAACATCCTCTTCAACAAAAGCATCACTTCGCTTGTTTTACCAGGATTTACATATACGACTTCATCATCAATGATCGTATCAAGTTTTGGCTGTATACGTCTGCGTGATAAAATCACTCCGGCAAGATTCATAATTTTCCCAATAATCTTTCCTGCTTGTTTTGTTATGCAGGCACTATTTCTTGCAGGATTTGCTATCTGCTGGAAAAATTCAAACGAATTTATCACCAAAATGAAGTCAAAAGTGGCAGAGGGGGATCCTTTGAATAGCAGAAGATTAAAATCCCTCAGGGGATATGGGATAGCCGTCGGCCCAATCAGAGCGGTGAAATACAGAAGAATATTCGACTTTTACGTTGGAATGATTAGATTGTTAGTCACGCTATTAATTACTACTGAATAGAATCTGGAGGTGAAATCATTAAGCCTAGATAATGAAGAAAATTGCTTCCAGGATCGATTCACATGTGCTGATAATATTGCAATACTACTGCTTTGCAGGGTAACATCAGAAATTATTTCTTATTATTTCAAATGTGTTTAAATTTTTTTAATGTACATACTATTCTGTACATATTATCCTTGAAATATAAGGTTTTTAATCCAGATTTTGACATTCGTTAGTCTTGATTTAAAATCCTTTGTACGGGATATCTCAATTGTAAAAGTACAAATAATTGTTTATATAGTTATATCAGAGATAGATTTCATAGATGGAAATGATAGGAAAATGGGAAACCTTCCACGCTCAGGATTTCGACATTTCATTACTTAAAAAAATTCATTTCTGCTTGGAATAGTTCCATTGTAGATAAGTGGGGTACATAAA
Source organism: Tomocerus mixtus (assembly GCA_034694165.1). Classification (NCBI taxonomy): domain Eukaryota; kingdom Metazoa; phylum Arthropoda; class Collembola; order Entomobryomorpha; family Tomoceridae; genus Tomocerus; species Tomocerus mixtus. The sequence goes on from JAQFYC010002289.1 coordinate 3,291, forward strand.
TTAAAATATTTTTCTGTTTTTTTCTTTTTCTTTCGCATAGCTACTCACTGTTCCAAGGTGAAATAGTAATAAGGATTTTCAAAAATATTTATTCGGGATGTAGACCTGGAAATTTCTTAATTGTAGACCAACAATTTTTCAATTAATTGTGGCTGAATATGCGAATGGGATACTTCCATTGATTTTTAATGCAAAAGTAGAAAATAGTCATTATTCCCAATTACCCCTAATGATACTATCTGAATACAAATAAAAACTGCTGTGTACATATACATAAAAATCAAATTATTAACTACCGTACCCATTATTTACTAAAAATTGCAATGGATTGCAACGTATATTCTACATCACTACGACTAACCAAAAATTGCTACCCTTTTGTTGCGTTTATGACAATCAAAAATTTTCCTTCGAAAATCCAATAATAATAACGTGAAAGCAGTGTCTAAGTATATTTCAATACCACGATTTAAAATACAAGAGAAACCAAAAATGTCTGAAAAGGGGAATGGGCTCTTTTTTTAAAATTTAATCAAGAAGTCGTAATTGGTTATTTTCCCCAAAACTTCTACTATTGACTATTGATTACATCAGAAAACAAATAAGAACCGCAGTGAATAGATATAAGTTAAAAGCATAATAATACAATTAAATAGATAGCGAACATGTAATTATTGATACGGATATTTATAATTTCAATAGGCGTAAATAGCTAGTTGGCTAATAAATAAACCAATGCAAAACTGGTGCAACAAAGTTGTGAAACAGCACATAAATAAGTTGGTGTACTGTGAGACTCACTTATGTGTGTATTGAACATGCTATACTGAAAAGGAAATCAAAATGATTCCTGCAAAAACGTTAACCGTTAAAAAGCTATTAAGTTTACTAGCAGGAGCTCACAATATTCCAAAAATCTGAGATTATCAAAAACAATATTCATAAAAACTGTTAAAAGTGGATGTTGGAGTTCGCGGACACAAATACACACAGACACAGAAATATTCCCTCTGAAGCTGAAGCACAACTTAATAAATCCATTTTACTCAAACATGTAACAATATAAAAGGGTAGTTTAGTTGTTGTTGCAACAGGCATTCTAGTGGCAACCCTCGTCCAGTCCTGACTTCCTTTCCCAATTTGAATAATGCTGAACAATTTTTTTCAGCATTTAGCTACAAAATTAAAAGAAATGAAAAATAATTTTCATTCTGTCCCCCAGCTCACCGACGATAATTTACAATGGATAGCAACCTATACTAATATTCTGCACTACTTAAGACTACTGCCCTTCGTTTGGTATAACAAACAAAATAGATTCCGCATTTCTAAGCCAATAAAAATAGCAAACGTGTCCTATATTTTCTATGGCACCCTCTTTCTTGGTGCAATATATCAACTTAAACAGGGAATTAATTCCAAAGAGATCGGAATCGATTTAGTGATCAACTTCATAAATGTAACAGTGTATGCATTGTATCCTACTATTATTTTTGGTGTACAAACTAGAGCTAAGGAAATAGTGGCAACTTTGAATTCTCTATACAGCAACACATTGGTTAAATCAGATTTCTTAAGTAAGTTCGAAGTACTCCTAATAGAGATTTGTACTAATGTAGATCAATTGGTTACAATTTATAAATAAATATCCTTGTTGTAAAGTCAGGAGGAGACATTTTGGAAACGCGATTGAATTCTTAATTTCGAAATATCTTTTACCGCTGTATTGGGGAGCCGCCCTTATTTTCTTTGGCCTGTTTAACGTACAGAGAGATCTGGATCTATTCATGGAGTTATTCCTGCATTCGAGAAAAGTGGACTATTTCGCTGGCAGAATTTGTCTATTCTTAGTCCGCACTTGTTTCGATTGGATTTTGGCGCTTCCAATTATCTTCAGCACTGTCTACATAACAGTCTACAATATTCGAAATTATAATTTAGTTCATCAGCAAAAGTATTACGTAGAATAGATGATGAATGGTTTTATAAAAAAATAATTGATACTTTAATTAAAATAATATTGTAAATAATTGAATAATTCTTAATTGTATTTATATAACTTGGCAGGTTTTATTTGCAGCAAGGAGGGAAATTAGAGCAGCACATTGCATCCTATACACGATTAAGGTTATTGAACATCTTCTTCAACGAAAGCATCACTTCGCTTTTTTTGCCAGGACTTATATATGCGACCTCGTCATCAATGATCGTCTCAAGTTATGGATGTATACGTCTGCGCGGTAAAACCTCTACGGGAGCATTCATAATGTTCCCAATACTCTTTCTTGTGTGCTTTGTCGTACAGGCGCTATTCCTTGCAGGATTTGCTATCTGCTGGAAAAATTCAAACGAATTTATCACCAAAATGAAATCAAAAGTTGCAGAGAGGGATCCTTTGAATAGGAGAAGATTAAAATCCCTCAGGGGGTTTGGGATAGCTGTTGGCCCAATCAGAGCGGTGAAATACAGGAGAATATTCGACTTTTACGTTGGAATGATTAGATTATTGGTCACGCTACTAATTACTACTGAATAGAATCTGCAAATGAAATCATTAAACCTATGTAGACAAAGAAGAAAATTGCTACCAGGATCTAGTCACCTGTGCTAGTAATATTACAATGCTTTACTTTGTAGAATTAACATTTAGTTGAGTGACATCAGAAATTAATTGTTATTATTTCGAATGTGTTTAAAATTCGTTTAATATACTGTTCATGTTATCCTTGAAATAAAAGTTTTTTATTTCAGATTCCGAAATTCGACATTCTTGTTTTAAATTTTGTTGCACGGGACATTTTAATTGAATAATTATAAATAAGTAATTGTATAAGGCAAGGCGCATATTAAACCATTTTCCTATTTGTTTATTAATGTTGTATCGGAGATAGATCAATGGGAGTGGAAGAAGTACGACAATATACATAGAGTTGAAGGGAAATGGGAAACATTCCACAAGCAGGACAAATTTATGACGTCTGGGATTATTGGAAAAGTACCAATGGAAATTGGGAAGGTTATGATTAAAATTACATAACTTTCCCACTAGCTTCCCATTATTACCAACATAGCCACTTTTTGCCCCAAAATTCCACCCGGGAAACTTGGGAATATTACTCGGATTATTACACTTCCACCCGAAACCATGCTTCCACAGTCCCCTAGGTGAGTGGACGAAGGTACCGCTCCGTTGTAAAAATTTTTGCGTAATTAAAGTACCTATTTAAAGTTTTTTAATTTTCTTTTCTGGTTGGAAAACTTCCATTGTAGGGTAAATAAATTAAAATATTTTTTCTGGATGTATATACTTACCTGGAAATTTCTTAATTGTAGAACAACAATTTTTCAATTAATTATGGCTGAATATGAGAATGGGCTATTTCCATTGATTTTTAATACAAAAGAAGGAAGTAGTCATTATCCTCAATTACCATTAATGATACTATCTGAATACAAATAAAAACTGCTGTGTACATATACGTAATAATCCAAATTAATAACTACCATTTTGCGTATTATAATGACGTGGCCTAACTATGCAATATTGTTTCCGCATCAATTATTGTATTTTTTTAATTTTAATAATAGGTGGCGTATGAATGTATGATTTTTTTAAACTATTCAACATATTTTTCGTGTGAGTCATATTGAGCATGAAAAAGATTGACATGATATTTTTGTGAACGCTGTGCAGTATTTTATTCACATAATTTGTACTAACCTTTTTAGTACGAAATACGATATGCTAATAAAATATACATTTATTTATTGTCATTGTATTCATTATAATTTATTTCCGCAGTTCAATTTACCTATTTTATAAAACATTTTGCACTTAACAATTAAATTACTATTTATTTAATATTTTCATAAAAAGTTTATAAATATTCCTCCCATGATAAAGTCATAGCTTCAATGCCAATCTAAAATTTTATATTAGATTACAGCCCAATGTGCTATTACAATATAGAAGCTAAATTAATTACTCCGGCATAAATAAACTTATAACAAAATGTAAAATAATTACGTATTCATAAATTATTTAATTATCACATTTCCCTTTTCGTCTTAAATAATGCACATCAAAATTATTTTATAAGCGATTGTAGAAGCCGTAGTGCATACAAATTTATACCAAAAATAAAACCCTTTCGATGAACAATTGCACTTAAAGGTTTTAGTGAATTATTTTGCATCATCTCATATCTAATGATGAACAGCTAGGTATGTACCGGCATGTAATGCAAATTAACTTTAACACTGACTTAATTAGACAATACACATATCGTATAAACAATTTTCATATTTTGTTTTGTAATATATAACTTAAAAAGAAATTAGTAAAATCGTGCACAAAAGAACGCGTTGGCAGTAAGTTGCAAATTCAGTAATTTCAACCACAATTTGTACTTCAGTAGGAATATTTGCATAATTAAGATTTACAATTACAATGATACCAAACATTGATAAATGTGTAATTTCTACAGTAAAATAATTTGAATAATATGTCAACACCCCTTTTAATTTATGGTTAGTCCAAATACCAGGCTTATTTCGTTTTCCAAATAACTAATTAATGCTAAATCTATAAAATGCTATATAAATAGTCATTTAAACAGAAGGAGTTTCAAAAACTAATTACGTAAAGCCACGAAAGTTGAGTTGAATTGCCCGTGCAATAACACGACAACTTATTACATTCATTATTTCGTTAAGACAATCATATTATATTATTCCGAATAGATATTACCGCAATACAAAACAAAGCTCATTTAAATGAACCTCCGATGAATTATATTTAGTAATACTATCGATATAATTATTAATTATACTAGATTATAATACGCTTTATAATCCATAACTTCTTTACAAACAATAATATAAGTATAGTACAGTAGTCTAAAATGTAAAATGTCTTACAGTACCGCCTGTAAGTGTAGCGATAAGTTTAGTAACCTTATATTTCATCTTAATTTTATATCATTGTTTCAAATGAAACGCAATGTTTAAACTTTAATATAATTAAAATAATTAATAATTTCTTTAATTAAAGTTATCATTCTTCTGCCTTTTGGTGAATGTAAATGTAGTGATGTAGGAATAAATTTACTTATTACTTTGCAAATAAAGTAATTCTGAAACTTTCAAGGGCGCAGAAACTATAGTGGTCACCAAATTTCTTTTAAATGAATATATTAGCTCAGAGTTATTAAAAATTTAAAATGATTTCAAATTTTGGGACACTGGTTACTAAAATTTTTTAAAATTGCTTGGATTGACCAAACGTTAAATTGTTTACCGAATTTTTTCCATCTTAAATATATCACCAGAAGAATTGTTTATATTTGAAATTAATTTGAAATTATGTGTTCATTTTCAAATTTTAAGTGAAAGGGAACCCAAATAATATACTATCTAACTTATTTTAGTCTTACAATGTTTGAATCATTGACATTTTTCTAAACTCCGATAAGAATATTCTTCTAAAACAAAGGCAGGACCTGAATCTTTTTCTCATCTGAGATCACGATTCTTTGGAAAGGGCATCTTAATCCGAATTTAATGAATAAACCGATCTAAAATTGCCAAAAAAGAGTTTTACATTATTTGTATGTTTTTACTATGTGAATCCACAAAAATATTCTTTGGAAAAGCATGTGTCCACTTTAAACTTTTCATCATTTTTTCTTTATTAAAACTTAAAACATTATTAACTGTTTATTTTATTATTTCATAGTGTACATGCAAGGAAATAATTAGCTCTTACCTAACACCATCTTGTCCCCATTATATTCCTTACTCCAGGTGACGTAAGCAAAATACTTGTGTGTATTTGCAAAATTATTATTTGCAGCACAGCATAGTGTGTATATTGTGATGTGATACATAGTTATCCTCCTTCACACCAACATTGGACTCTCCTCAGTACTCTCTAAAAACATTAAAAATGATAACGTTATTATTGTTTTAATTCAGAAAGTGTAATTTATATATTATATCCGGAATGACTCTGCTAAAATTGAATTTTTGTTAATTAAAAGTAATATGTATAAGAAATGTATCTAAGTACTTACCTTCAAATTATCTTGGCTTTTAACCTTGCTGAAAGCTGTGACCATTAAAGGAAATTCTGGTCTTTTCTTGAATAACAGAATTTTTAAATACCTACTATTTTTATAACGAATTTTTAAAATGATAAACTAGAGCTTAAATCGTTTCAGTAAAATAAATATATATTTAGGTTTTAATAATTAAAATATTAGGAGTAAAATCGGAGACACCATGTTGCAAAAACAGCAAAGAGTAAAATGGCAGCTATTTAAATGTATAGGGCTGTGGGATTTGTGGGTACGATATGATTGGCTACTGAAAATCTATGAAAAATCTGTTTAGTGTTTAGTCTGGGTTTAATTATCATGGTTTGAGATTTGGATAGAATAATGGGCGAAAACAAAATGTAAAAATTCTACTGAAATATAAATAAATGCTTGCACATGTATAATTAAGGTGTAGGTATTTATAACTTGCCATTGTATTTAGCTAGAATGTACTATTTACATATTTTGAGTTTTGCATAAAGTATATCATTCAATTTTTGAATGCAATTACGATTTATTCTTTGGCTGAAGCTTTGCTTAATTGTTCGCTTCCCTTCCAATGCTGAATGGTTTCGAATTGAAATCTGTTCAAAAATTGTCTAGACCAAAAGTGAAATTCAAGCTGGTGCTACATTATATTTTTGTGGAAGAAAAAAATAAAACTAGAATATTCGTACCAACATCTTGAGTTTCACTTTAGGTTGATGATTTTTTGATAGAATTCAATTCGAAACCCTGGAGGATTGGAATGGAAGTGAGAAATCAATTACAGTCTCCCAGTCAAAGTCACGGTACAATTAGAACCCGTTTCAACCCGTTCTGCTCAATCAGCAACTAAAAAATGCAATAACAGCATAAAAGGTGATCTAGATCGTTGTATTTCCTTCTGTATGCATGCCTCCTCAATCACGTTCTCTTCTAAGCCATAAAGGAAATTATTTATTTTGCTACCAGGCAGGGCAAAGAATTCTGGTTTGATTATTTTTCTATTCAAAGGTGGCAGTTAGTGTATTGTTGCTAATTTCATGTTTGGTTAAGTTCATTGGCAAAGCTTTGACAAAAGAAAATAGTATTGTCCTGCCCTGCATGCATAGCAAAAGTTTTCCGAGATGTAGATTTTATTCTACCAAAAAAATAATAGAAAAGAAAATATTTCAAAACGTGAAAGGTTAATTAGCTTATTCTAATTAATTTGACATTAAAATAAGAATTGATGTTACAGATTTAAATATTCTTTTTCGATGTATGCTTATTTCTTATATTATTTCATATATATTTTATAGGGTAGTATTTCGTCTATAGATATAAAATATCATCATTCTGGTTTAGTTGCAATAACAAATATCCATCCAAATAAATATATAGCTGTTGCAGATTTTGATGAAGAACTAATGCAAAATCTTTTAATATTGGAATTGGAAGGGAAGCGAGGAGTCACGTACAGCCACCGCATATCATAACCTAACTTGCACACCAACAAACACAAGAAGATTGTCACGGCTTTCTTTTATCTGTTATTTTTATTTTTTTAGTAAACATTATTTTGCAACCTAATGATTTTATTTTGCATCGCATTGTGATGTGAATATTATTGTTTCGCTACAGTCACAAAATATTCTTTCTTGTGCCGAACTCCATTTTACATTTTACATATTAAATTAATTTATCATAAGACATAAAGGCAACTGACACGTAAATCACAAATAAAAATAAATATCATAAATAATATAAATATGTATTTGATACTTAATCTAAGAGTAATAATTTTTATATAATGTTATTATTTTATTTTGACATTATAAGCAAAGTAAGCAATGCACTGAGCATTTTTTCGTAGAAATCGAATATTCGTTCATATTTCACAACCCTTATTGGCCCCACTGCAATTCCATACCCTCGGAGTGCGTTCAGGTGCTGCCGGTTTTGCTGATTGCTCCTTGATAGCTTTGATGCCATATTTATCAACAAATCATTCGAAAATTGCCAAGGAATAGCAAATCCGATTAACATAACTGTTAGGTTAATAAAACTAATCATAGCTGCACCTAAAAAAATGACTAATATATCCAGGGAGACAATATAGTATAATCGAATGGAACAGAAACCTCCGATTAGCAGTGCTGACGACAATATGAAGATGAAAAATGGTAAGTATAGTGGAATTAGACTGTTATTAAAAATTCTGTTCAGTATCCACAGTTTTTTGTAGGCCAGAATTTGATTATTTAGGCTGCTTTCTTTGTGTCTGCAAAAATATCATTTAAATCCATGCAATTATTTTTTTGGTTCCACTCCAGGGCAATTACGAGTTATATTCGATCAAAAAGTTGAAAAATATGGTTCAATGGACGAATATCTGGCGAATATGGATGGCATACTCACAATCATAGAATCCATAGCTCAGGGATGGGCAAATTACATGTAATTTAATTACAAGTATGTAATTTCAAAAAAATTTCAGTGTAATTTGTAATTGATTGGGAAGCGAAACAATGGTATTGGACTCTTGTAATTAAATCAATTGTGAAATGTAATTTGTAATTGTGGTTAAAGACTGTAGTAGTGTTGCCCATTCATGCACCCCTGCTATAGCTAGTAAGTACTACAGTACTGTAGTACATGTCCAGGTTTCCACCATACATTAATCATTGGTTTAAATGAAAGTGTTACCTGATATGTTTAAGAAAGTTGTAATTGCGGAGCAGGTAGACCAAAATCCAAGTATACACATTTGCTGTTACATAAGTTGCACACGTCGTTGCAAGTCCAATTTGAATTAGCAGAAGAAATGATTTTAAAAATATATTATCATAATACGGAGACAGGAAAAAATACAATTGATGTCGCCCTTCAGTTACTCCCATTATTGAGATGAGGACGAAGCTGAATGCAATACAGTACGGAACTAGGAATATCGATGTCAGTGTTTCCACTATCCTCCACTTTTGGCTTTCAGAATTACCTAGAGTTTAAGACAATTATAAACATTGTTTAAAAATACTGTGACATAATGGCAAGTAAAAAGTCAAAGTGTTAAGGGACGAATATACTTCATGCTTTTCCGATTATGATCGTCTGCTTAAGATTGCGCAATTAACTATCAAAAGCACATAGTATATTATATGAAATATATAATTTGCACATTCAAAAGGAAATGCAAATTACAAAGCGGAATCATACTACTATGCTTCCCCCAAAATAGTATAAATGCATATCAGTTTCAGCATTTGCTTCGGATTGTTCAGATTATGATTTTACAAAAGGTTGATTTATATTCTGAACTGTGAAATCGTAAATAAAAGGCGGAAAGTTTAAATTTTGCCTAATGGGCCATGCAATTGGATTATGCTTCAGCAAAAAGAAAAGCCGAAGCGCAGTCAGAAGTAAAGGCATAATAAGCGCTTAGTATAGATAGTAAGATGAACAACTAATGCTGAATCTAAAGGGCAATCTAATGCAGAAGTATGAACCATCTTCGGATTTGTAATCTGAAAATCGTAATCCGCAAGGGGAAAGCAGATGCAAAGTCGTAATCATGAAGTATAAACTTAAAATTTACATAAAAGGGTGAAGGAAAGGATTAATCAAAGGAAGAAGCAGACAATTCGCCTCTACAAACATTTAGGAGTAATGGCTTCCCTTACCTTTGACGATTAAAATGCTTGATTGCAAGCAATTCAACATTGTGCTCAGTTCTCGTCTTTTCAAGTGAACAGTCATTAGGCCAATAATACCTGTAACAAATGTACAGATCCACAAGTAAATCAACACAATTCCCTTACTGATTTGAACACTATTTTTGATTTCCGAATACAATTGCAATAATTCGTAAATTAAAAAGACGATGAGGATTAGTATGAAAGATTTTATCGTTTTTTGAGAACTGGACGCAGAAAATGTGCGTGCGGAATTGTCCCAGGATAAGGGAATCAGTCCGGTACTGTAGCCAATGTTGACGTAGTACCCAATCCAAGAAAAATTATTTTCCGCATTTAAATATTCTGCAATTGTGCTTGTAATTGTATTTGCGTGGCTTATCAATTTTGAAAACAGAGAAGAAAACGTCGAAGCGCCAGAAATTTTCAAGATTCGCATTTTACCAAGAATAGCCATTATAAAAATCTGGTTATGTGTGTCTTGCGTCCTTCTGCCTTTCTGGATGAACCATCAAGTTTACTTAAGTTGCTATAGATTCATTTACAGCATGAACTCCCAGATATTGATTAATAAACTTCTAGGCTCCATAAATAGCTGTGCTATTAATTAAGATATGAACTCGCCATACATTTTCTAGGAATGGTTTTGCCTTGTTTTTCATCGGGAATTCTGATTAGAACAATTAAAATGTTACTTTATTAATATCCCCACACAATTTCAGATATTATTTCTCAGTGTGTAAGTTTGTAAGGTTTTCTTCTCTGCTTTCCCACCGCAAGACGAAATGTAGAGTTGCTCACTTTTGATTTAATTATAAATGTTTACCTGCCTTTATTTAATATTGTCGTGGATGTATTCACTAAGAGATTCCAGTCGCCATCAAATTATTAACAATTGCCATTTGCCTTGATTCCCCATCTTATAACCAACACCAGCAGATATTTAGATCGCGAGGCATGCCATCAACGTTATTATTTAAATATAATTGAATTCTTAGTCTACCCGAGCAGCACTGCAAGCGTTGATTCGGTACCTGACACTGTCGGTACCTTTAAAGCGTCGAAATGACACACTTTATGTTGCCGAATAGGCACTGATACGTGGTGCCAAACAAGTGTTGAATTTTCGGCACCACCGACAATTCAACGCTATTTCGGTACCGAGTTCGGTATTTAATGTACACCGATCCTGCATACAATCTTTAACGAAATGATACCCATTAAGCGTCGAAATATCAGCGCCACCAAAAATTCAACGATATTTCGCTACCGAATTCGGTATTTAATCTACGCTGATCCTGTAACGAAATGGTACCCATTAAAAATCTTGCAAAACAAAAGTAAAACGTGCTGCTGGCATACACACTACTTTTTGCACTACGCTCAGCCGGGGATTGAACTCATCACTCGCTCACCCATAGTACTCAATTTTCTGAATTACGGTTTATACACTTTATTACATTGCTATTATGACTTTTATTACTTGGAAGGTTGTATTAGGCCAACTTGTTCTTCCAAGTTCCAATGCATAATCGGTGGTACTAAGATATAAATACATTTTTTAGTATTTCTATCCTAAACAGCCATCACAAAACCACAATTATAATGATTGTTAGTAGGAATACGAGTTAATATTATATTTAAGAAAATTGGTTGGACCGTATCATTTGGGGCCAACGAAAAACTTAGAAAAAATGATCTTGTGTTCACAGGTAAACACATTTACTTCTTACATTTTAAAATTTCCAAATTTATGTGAACTCATTTACGTAATTTCACTTGTGTGACTGTGTTACATTTTGGAAATTTTTCTAAGTAAATGTGTTCACATAAATTTGGATTTTTTGTAAGTGTTTACATGTGAACGCAACGGGCAATGTGTTTACATGTGAACACAAGAGAATTTTTTTCTAAATTTTTCGTTGGCCCCAAATGATATGGTCCAACCGCTACGTAAAAAGTGTTGATTTTTCAGCGCCATTTCGTTACCGATTTTGTGTCAATGCACAAATGCAGGAAGTCTGTTGCATATTCAACACCTAATCAGTAGCTGGTAAATGAGCACCTGGTATAGACTTGATTGCCCACCACTAAGCCGGCAACGAAAGATCGTTGCAAAACAGCTATCTCTTTTTTGGCGCCGTTTTGTTGAGGATATGGTATTAAGATTTCTAATACGGAATAAGCATGTACTAATTAAACACCAATATGGCATTGATTTTTAGGCGTCACAATTTCATCGCCAAATCTGTACGACTCGTTACCCATTTCGTTACATTACCAACGTCTGGTGCTTGTCGGGTACTGGCCATAAAATAATATTTTATAGCCATACCAGCAGTACAGAGAGGCGATTCTGATATCATATCGGTTAGCTAATATTATAACGAGGCTATAGAGTAATTCTAGGAGTTCTAGAAACATTAATAGTTTATCATTCCTTCGGAGTTCTCTCTTATAATTTATAGTCATCATAAATATAATATTTACAGCCTTCGACATTTCTCCAATTGAGTTGGGTATGTGTAGGTATTTGGAGAATGCAAGTATATTTTCACTTACGGTTATCCATGTCTTTAAATACGTGTTAACGAATTTACTGGCCTTGGTTTCTTATCTAACAACAAATATATATAGTTGGGGCATGACGCAAACCCATATTTATACTATTATTTAAATGTAATATAAGACCTCGCTTATTGATAAAAATACATAGCAGTATTAATTGTGTGGAATGACAACTTTGATTACTTTATTTGGAAATAATATGCCCATTTTCTCAAAATTATAAATGCTGGTGTTTATATTTTATCTTTATTTATTTTTCCTTAGGTAATTAAATTGTCTAACATAATTTGTTATTGAAAAGAAACCATATTATTGATATTACTGCCTTTAAGAAAGCATGTTTCATTCTATAACATAATTTGGAAAATAGATGAACTATAAAAGTAGTTACGTTAGCATTTTTACGATGTAAAACGGTTGCCAACATATTATTTCTTTTAATATGACACTCACAGTGTCGTATTTACAAAAGGCTTTATAAGCTCAAGGATGCAATTCAAATTAGAAATAAGCATTAGATAAGATGGGATAGTTTTTGGGAAATGAATTATTGCGTTATCTACAAAAATTATTAAAAAACCTAAAAACTTAGGGTCCAGATACGTCAGGAAAACTAGAATTTTGCATGTAATTGACTTGTTTGTGTCTAAAAAAGCTCGAAAGTCGAAAATTTGCTTGCGATTGATTTTTTATGATTTTGAGCCTGTAGTTCAAATTGTCCAAAAATACTATTAAGTTTAGTGATGATACTTGTTCAGAGAAACTATAAATAATACGCAATATTACGTAGGATTATGATATCAAGCATTGTAGCACACACGTCATAATATATTATGAGAATCCAAAATCCAAACTATTAAACATAATATATGTCGAGAAAGTGTATTTGTATGCCATCTATGAACTCATGACATTATTACCGGAATTGAAAATTCGATCTTTCTTCGTATAACGAAAATGGCAATTAAAAATTATAGAGTCTTGCAGAAAACGTGGCAATAATCATTCTGACAATGTTTTTTGAATTGTGTAATAATAATTTTTTATATTTACTGATGGCATCTTTTGTATTGTTTTCAATTGAATGTGGAATTGTATTTATGCTAAATTATATAATATAATTTATGAATTGTGATGAATATACTGCTGTTTCAGTTATATGAATAAAGTTTTAATGTTTTTCACTCAGCAAATGACATAATATATATTTTTTATTTAATGAATTAAAATAAGAAGTATTATATGTATATCATTACAATTGTCTTCATTTTATTCCGAATTTAATTATATAGTTCCGAGTTTATAAAATACAACAGTGTGTATTTTTTAGGATTACATGTATCAACTATCAACATAAATCATGTACTAAAATGTTAAAATTAATATTTATTGTTGCTACATATTATCCTATAGTACTAATACAGTATAAACTTTAGTTTTAATCCTGTATAAATAATAATATGGTCGCTTATTTATCCAAAAGTCATAGTACAATACCTACTGTAGAGTTTGGGTGTTGTGCAGGCAGCGTACTTAGATAGTGAGGTGTTTTGGCATTGTTAAACGACGTGGAGTTCTTCATTGAAATTACATCATAAATGCTAGACTTATTATATAGAGATAAAATCTTTTTAGGTACATTTAATTAATTAATTTGTTAAACGTAAAATTTATTCAGTTAAAACAGCATTTCCTTCCTATCCATGGTAATTATTATGATTTACAATGATACCGGACATTGATAACTCTTATATAAATTTAGATACAGAAATGACCGTCATTATTCACACTAACATTGACAACAAATCACAAATTTTGTTGATATACAAAATATTTCCATTTCAAATCTATCCATCAAATATACTTTATAAAAATTATCTTTGGAGAACTCTTTTTAAATTATATTCAGCATTTATTATAATTCCCTCGAAATTTAGCAGCAAAACTTTACAATATTTACTTTACTTACTCGCAGAGGTGGAACATCTTTTACGTGTTACTAAATACATTTTCCAGAATTTTTAGTTCAAATTACATTACATTACATAGCTAGTACGACTCTTGTCTCAAATCTTGATATTGAGATACGATACTTACAGATATTAGAAGCATGTAGTTACAGAAAAATTACTGAAAAATTTTGTAATTTTTGCACATTTTGCAAATTTACCATAATTAGGATGAAGTTGAAGAACATGTGTATGAAACGATAATTGCTTCGAGAATTTAAAATTAGTGGATGTGTCCGTCAATCTTCTACTTGCCTGGAGAATTCATATAGCCAGATTCCCCAACTTTTGTAATATGTCTACCTGATAGTACCACCTAACAGATACAATTTTAACAATTCAAAAAGTTCATTTTGACTGTAGGCCTTTCCAACAGTTAATTCGTCATTAGTTGCTTGCAATTAAATATTGTAACCTCACAGTATTTTTGCCAAAATTCTAAGTCTTTCTACAAAACCGTATGTGTTTATCTAAACCAAACTGATACGTTTCTTGCACTGTCAAACCCCAGAATTTAATTTCCTGTTAGCCTCTGTTAGGTGTCTTTAGTATGGTCTTAACCCGTGTTCGTTCTGATCCATGGTGTTCTATGCTGCAGTAGTTCTTCACGAACGAGGCCAAACATCCTTCGCTTTGGGGGACGCATTCTCACGGGGTAGCAAATGCATTTCGATTTGATAAAAGAAAAGTTCCTAAAATAATTAAATAATTGCAAATTTATTTTAGGGGATTTATAACAATTAACAATAAAAGCAAGATCATACAGCTAGGTACATATTTCGCTTTAATTATTTATCAAATACTTTGGGAAATTGCAAGATATTTTCTAAACCAAATAAAATGTAATGCTGATAATTAAGTATTTAACTAATTATAAGGAAAGAAAGTTAATATTGAAAACTATAAAAATTATAAATATTTTTGTACAATTGGAATTATAAAGTAGGCGGATTTAATTTTTAAATATTTTAACTGCGTGAAATCAGGCATTGTAGACAATATGACCTCATTTCATATTTATATAAATCTCAACAACTAAATCAAGTTTTATTCTTTTAATCATCCTATTAGTAAGAAATCTCTGTTTGCAACTGTTAAGTAAATTATCAAACGTTTACCTGACACTCCACCTGTTTCCAGAATAAAACTTCAAAAATGTTTCCCCTTTACGTTCCTGCAATTAAAATTTCGAAATTCATTTATTGAAAACTCAAAGGGAATTTTTAAAGAAGTATTTCACAGATATACGGATTAATTCACCTGAAAAGATAATGATAATTAAGTAATCTAGAAATCAGAATGAAGAAACTGCTGGAACAGTTAGTCGACTATATTCCAGGAGGGTCTGGAATATCTATGTGGCTTGATGGCTGGATCAATTCTTTCTCAGTCTTGTTTAAAATGTAACCCGTCCATAATTGTCTGGAAACGAAAGAAAAGTAAATGACGCAGTGCTGCCAGACCAGGGTTTCTCATTCGGAATTTATTGGTATTAAGTGGTAATAATACAAGGTAGCTATTAGTTTCCGTATCTCGAACGTTGAATTTTTAAATATAGTAAAATTACGTCATTCTGTATTTACCATTTTTGCGTTTTATTGCTCCAGTGGCCAGTATCCATTCCTGATCTTTGTTAAACGAATTTAATAATTACAAGAATAACATACTGCAGTTTTTCATATTTGCAATGCATTTAAATGCAATTGCAGAACACTGAAATTTAAAACGAATCATGAAGTCCTTTCCTGTCTGGTTTCTAGTCAATCAGAATGCGACATGTACTCAGCAAGTTGACAAAACTTCAAGAAGTATATATTTTGCGTATTATAATGACGTGGTCTAACTATGCAATATTGTCTCCGCATCAATTATTGTAATGCTAATTTTGATAATAGGTGGCATATGAATGTATGAGATTTTTTAAAAACCTTTTTCATGCTTAATTTGACTTGCATGAAAAAAATTGATATGATATTTTTGTGCACGTAGTTGTACAGTATTTTATTCCCATAATTTGTAATAAATATATTTAGTACACAAGTTATATGAATATGCTAATAAAATATTACTTTACTAATTTTATTTATAATAATTTATTTCGCAGATCAAAAAACTTACCAATTTTACAAAATATTTTGCATTTGGCAATTTTTAAAACGAATTGGTAAAATGATAAACTGGCTGGAGCACAAATAGTTTCAGTAAAACAAAATATATTTAGGTTTTACTAATTAAAAAAATTGGAACAAAATCGGAAACATGTTGTTGCAGAAAGTAGGAAAATGTAAAATGGCAGCTATTTATCTGTAGATTGCTGTGAAATCTGTGGGTACGATATGACTGGCTACAGAAAACCTGACAGGTCGATTTAGTCTGTGTTTAATTAACAGGGTTTGAGATTTGGATAGAATAATGGGCGAAATAAAAATGTAAAAATTCTACTGAAATATAAATAAATGCTTGCACATGTATAATTAAGGTGTAGGTATTTAATTTTCCAATGTATTTAGCTAGAATGTGTTTTCATACTTTGGGTTTTACATAAGCGATATCATTCTATTTTCTTTAAATGCAATTTACAATTTATTGTTTGGTTGAGGCTGTCTTTTTGATTTCTCGCTTTCTTTCCAATGTTACATGATTTTGAATTAACATTTTTTCAAAAATCGTCTACCAAAATGAAATTCAAGCTGCTGGTAAGTACATATATTTTTTGTGTAAGAAAAAAATAAAACAAAAATATCTGTATATGTACCAACATCTTGAGTTTCACTTTGGGTTGATGATTTTTAACAGAATTCAATTCGAAACCCTGGAAGATTGGAATGGAAGCGAGAAATAATTACAGTCTCCGAGTATAAGTCACGGTACAATTAGAATCCGCTTCAACCCGTTCTACTCAATCAGCAACTCAAAATATGCAATAACAGCACAATAAACGCTCTAGAAAGTTCTATTTCCTTCTGTATGCATGCCTTCGTAACCACGTTCTCTTCTAAACCATAAAAACAATTATCTCTTTGCTAACAGGGCAAAGTATTCTGCTTTAATTATTTTTCTATTCAAAGGTGGCATTTGGTGTGCTATTTTTAATTTCACATTTGGTTAAGTTTATTGGCAAAGTACTGACAAAAGAAAATGGTATTGTTCTGCCCTGCCCGTCTGCATTCAAGGCAAAATTTTCCCAGGATGTGGATTTCATTCTATTATAAAATAATAATGCAAAAGAAAATATTTCAAATTGTGAAAGATGAACTAAATTAATTTGACATTAAAATAAGCATCCACCGCTTGATATTGTGACAGATTTAAACATTATTTTTCTATGTATGCCTATTTCTTATATTTCTTCATATTTAACAGAGTAGTACATATTTCGTCTATCGATATAAAAGATCATCACTCTGGTTTACTTGCAATAACAAATATCCGCCCAAATATCAGCTGTTGAAAATTTTGATGAAGATCCAATGCAAAATCCTGGTATATTTGAATTGGAAGGGAAGCTAGGAGTCACGTACAGCAACCGCATATCATAACCTAACTTGCACACCAACGAACACAACAATGTTATCGAGAAAATTCTTATTTCCTTATACATGACTTGAGAGATGAGTTATTACCAGCGAAGCTGGATAATGGTTTCGTACAGTCCGTCCGTCCGTCCGTCTGTATACAAAATGACGCTTAAATATGCAGTCATTCGCTTCATTACTCTCATTGCGTGTACCTGCTGTACCTACATCGATTAAAAAGATGGGGAAAACTCAATCTCAATGAATTACTTGCATTTCAAATAGTTCACTGTCTCAAATTGGAGAGGCAAGTTGAGAATGATTTTGTTTCATTGGGTATACATTTTATTAAGCTGACTTTTAGTAATCATCTTGGTACTTGAGTTAATTTCTGATATGACTTGGTCATCAAGGCGCCATCTCTCCTACAATATCCTGCAAAGACTTGGAACCCCTTATTTAGACACGTCACATGTAGAGGTATTGTATTTAAATGTAAAGCAAAATTGTTTTTGCAATCGTAAATGTTCGGTAGGTTTTTACGAAGTAGTCTATGAAGTATATAGTGTATAGTTGATAATACTGTACGTTCTTTAGTAAATATATTTATGTCCACCAATCATTTGAAAACCAACCAGCCAAGTCCATCTTTGTATTAAAAAGCGAAAAAAGAGTCATTTAATTTAAAGCTCTCTTCTAGTAGAATGAAATACAAGTATTTTTATTGCTTTGGCGAGAACGTGCTTAAAGACATGCAGGGAAACATACGACATTTCTTGGACGACATTTTATTGCGTTGTTTGTATCAATTGTTTCCCATCCAGAAGAAGGGACATGACATGAGTATTGTTTGCTACTGATATCCGGTGGCTGTACTTGGTGCGTGGCTTCTCTTCCAACTTTTCATTCCACGGGTTTCGATGCCGCATACATTTATCACAACAGCACACGAGAGATTAAAGCATATTGGGACCAACTAAAGAAAGATTTAATATTTTTACATTTTTTAAAACCTGAAATAAGTACTCAAAATGCCTACCACAATATTTTCTACGAAAAAATACATAAATATTTACAGGGCAAAACTCTGCAGTAAAACCAGACAGATTTAATAAATATTGTAATTATATTTCTCCCGTTATTCCCTACAAACGCCTAACCCTGTTAATTATACCCTAACGATTTGCTTGATACCGTTATTCTCCTTCTCAAAGCTCTTGCTCTGAGTCTGACTGAGGGACTTTTTTATGCCACAAGTTGTCTCCTATCCTACTTATTTTAATTGAAGAGCAATAATTTAATATTTTACTAACATATGTTTGTCTCATTTAACTAACTTTCCAATCCGTTTTAAAATTTTGTGAAGTATAATACTAAGCTCCTGGAATTGCTTTAATTATCAAAAATAGTTTCTTAACGGTGGAAATCCCATTTGTTCCTCATGGAGTCAACGCCTTCTACAAATAATTGTCGTAAAGAATTTCAAGGTAAATTTACCAGGCCATTTACAAATAGTAATATCGTAAATTCTGTTAGCTAAATCCTATTTAAGTCCATTTTAACAAAATTTAGTTTTCTATCGGGGTGCCCATAAAATATTTTACAAAATTATTTTATAAAAGTAGGCCGGGAGTTATTTTTGATAGTGAAAAGTACTTTAACACACAGGTAGTCTATCTCAGGTAAAATACAACACTTAATTATCAAATGTTTTGCTAATAGTGAAAATACAGGTATGATAATTAGCATAATAAAATGTAATTATTTCTTTTGCCTACTGACATAATTTATTTCTTTCCCATAATAACTACTTAGGTGAACGCTGAACATGGAGCACATACATCCATTTTTGAAACCACCAAAATTAATTTAATTGGCCCTCAGAGGAAGAAAAGGAACACAAAACAATGGACAAGATTAAATTATTACGTGTAAACATTTGTAAGTCAAAATGTGCTAAATAATAATTTAAATATACGTACCTATTAGTGACAACGTATTTTCTAGGTTTACTTAGGTTTTTGCGACCATACTTTTAATTTTTATTATTTTCAACATATGTTTCTTACTTTGTAATCTCCAATCAGAATTTTCCAACTAATGGGGCGAATGGTGCAACTTAAATCGTTAACTGAAATAATATGCCAT
The DNA here is from genome assembly GCA_034694165.1 of Tomocerus mixtus. Taxonomy (NCBI): domain Eukaryota; kingdom Metazoa; phylum Arthropoda; class Collembola; order Entomobryomorpha; family Tomoceridae; genus Tomocerus; species Tomocerus mixtus. The sequence continues at coordinate 23,285 of JAQFYC010002289.1, forward strand.
AAATCATTAATCAAAATGGATTTTGCAAATTACAAAATGGAATTTAAACGAATGTTCTATTATTCTATGAATTTAGAATTATTTCGTTCTTCAAAGCGAATGAAGTGGCAGTATGTATATCTAGCTATATTCGACCAAAGTGTTATAATAAATGACACTATTTAATCCAAAGCATTGTATCTTTAAATGTTTTAGCAATCTGCCTTCAGAATTTTCCAAAATATGTGCAAAAAAGCTTAAATCAACTCTTCAACGGTAATCTTAATTAATGTTCATTGACAATTTTTAAAATTCTATTACAATAAATTCTTAAATATATTTTAGGATTTTAGAAGCATTTCTGCAATCAAATAACATCATACATATTCCTCCAAAGTTTGATAAACGTCAGATTAATTTAACGATTCTTAACTGCCACATGAAGAACCACTTCTCTTCACATCATCAAGACACGTATGATTTGCAAGAGCTTACCGAAAAGTGTTCAGTCAATCAAATTGTACCAGAAACTGTAGAGTTAGTTAGAGTAATTGAAAATAACGTAACTGGTATAATTGCGACATGGAATAATTAAGTTCTTTTTTTTGGGATTTGGTATCCCATAAGTCAGTAATTATGTCCATGCATCCTTCTCCAATAGAAAGTCATATTGTACTTTGTATTTGTATTTTGGAGTTTTTATTAGATTCCCTGCAAGCATCTGCTCATGGAATCATTAGATACGTATTCAGTAAACATACATTTCATTATACAGAAAATTATAGAAAGTCATATATATTCACATTCATATAGGCAGCACAATTCTTATTATACAAATTTTATTATAAGGTCCCTAGTATACGTTGGTGGGCAGGTTATTGTTACATTATGCAATTATAACCACAATTTCACGCGATTCTTAATAATTTAAATTACACCTTGTTTTCTGTTAAAATTGTAAATAAAATTTCCGTATGCAGATATAACACAGTTTCTATTATCCGTATTGCTATACTTATAGGGGTACTATAAGGTAGATTAAAGTTTTATGATGATATTCAATTGGTGTCTTTAGTACTAGCCTATACAACCCAACAGAATTTTGCAATCATAAGCTAATACATTGTGAAATGTTTTGAAAGTAAATATAGTGTAATCTCAATTTCTACATCTTCTCCCATTTTTAAATAACCTCTTTTCCTAAGTACTTATTCTCATAATTTATGGTTGTGTACTGATTAGGAAGTATTAGACGTTTATCCCGCTAGGGTGAAACGATCCATGTAACATCACGTAACATGTTTCCCACTACAAGTAAAGGGTTTTGCACCGAAACTCTCCATACGTGAATATTTTATTATTATCGTTTTTATTAAAATATTTTACACAGTTTAGCCAGTTTTACAACTATACATAAATAGCTAGAAATATGATTTATTTTTGATTAAATAGTGAATGATGTGAATCTGCTAGCAATGTATAAAAACATTCATAAAAGCTGATTTTCAAACTACTGTGCAGTGCAGAAGTTAGTAAATATCTAGCAAACTTGAAAGTTGTCTCATAGTATCAAAACTTTATTATAGTGGAGAATTGTTTTATTTTTTATTTTAAGATTTATATATTATTCTATGTACACTGTTTACGCGGTTTCTGACATATTTCTACTTTGATTGTTTTCTTACGATTTGCCCAAAGGCACACTTAGGCATAAATGTTTATAACTAAGTAAATAAGGAAAATAAAGTAAATTAAGTAAAGTTGTAAGTGTAGGATAATAAAATGTATTGTAATCGAACACATTTAGAAAATAAAGATGTATATTCCAATATGTATTAGTAGATTATAAAATGTTCTGGCAGAAGCCACGACCAAGGGCGGACCCAGAGGGGGGGGGGCTCTGGGGTACGGAGCACCCCCCGAAATTTTCGGCCTACACTAGATATTATGGGCAAAAATGAACAAAAAATGGCAAAAATTTTCGCACTGCGCGCGGTTTTGTTAAATGTGTATGTTTTAAGTCCATAATTCGCATAAAACCGGCAAAAATTTAACGCACCTCGCTGTAATTTGGAGGTAAAATCAGCCCCCTATTGTAAAATTGGGCAAAAATGAACAAAAAATGGCAAAAAATTTCGCGCTACGCGCGATATTGTTACATTTGTATGTTTTTAGTCCATAATTTGCATAAAAACGGCGTAAAATTGCGAAAAAATTTAGCAAAAAATGACATAAATTTCGCGCTGCGCGCGAGTTTTTGATGTTTTTGAACCGCATATTTTGAGCCCCTCCCGAAATATTTTCCTGTGTCCGCCCTTGGCCACGACAAAATGCGCAGCTGACTTTGCAAATTCCAAATAATTTGAATATAATCCATAGCAGGAAACCTTCTATGAAGAAAATCGCGACCATTTTAAGAATGTCAGAATCTCAAAAATAAAATCTGCAATTTTATCCCAGGTCCCCGTGAAAAATGATATGGCCTTATGTTCTCCTGGTTTTGAAAATTCCTTTGCCTTGCTTAGGGCTCCACTGAAGCCATCAAATACTTCAGTTTTCTAAAGTGAAAAAAAATAAGATTTCATAATAAAAATAAAAAGCAATATGTAAAAAAGACAGCTTTCATAATAGCACCACATTATTATTTATGGATTCTTTTATTGTGTTCAATATTATTATGTTCCCATTGGCCAGAGACAGGGTTAATACTACCAAAATGAGTGATATAATTTTGTGAACTGATTTTTGCTGCCAATAAGGCACTGATTTATTTACGCATTTATTTACAATACTATAATGACATAATTCTATTGCCTATAATAATTAAAATGGTATTGTAATATAATTTTACCAACACTAAAACTGCATTAAATATGTGGGATTTACATTTCAATAATTATTGCTCCATTAATTGTTGAAATGAGTTTGGTGATTTCTCAATATCCATTTTATACCTTCTCCCCTTAAATTTCTGAAATAATCATAAGGTGATAAGATGATTCATATCGTATTTATTATGTGGATTATAATTTGAGTAATTAAGGTGTTGGTGTTTAACTAACCCACTGGAAAAACATTGTTTTTCGGTAACATAAGTATATTTTTGATATGAAAACTTCCAAAGGTAATCAATAATTTAATTGTCAAATTGTTTTATTATGAATACAACGCGTAAATGTAAGTTTATTGGAATACCCATCTAACATTAAGCTAAGAAAATGTAATTGCTAGTTTATCCAAAATGTATAAGTAAGCTTAATAAAGGTTCTTTTGCTAAATAAATCTTTGAAATTCAAGTCAATTCTAATATACACACAAACGGCAGATGATTTATACAAATACAAATAAAAATTATGACGAAATATGTACATGAATAAAACAGAAATATTATATGAAAACTGCCAAGTTACCCGGTCTAGCCCGCCCGAGCGAGTGTAAAGTTGCTGTAACTGTAATAAAACTCCGTCCAAGCAGTCACAAGAGCCCGACCTTCGGTCGGGCGTCTTGTGACTTCTTGGACTCCGTTCGC
>JAQFYC010002290.1:0-26778 GCA_034694165.1 Tomocerus mixtus
AGCATTCTTAAATATGCATTCATATTTGAATTGTGAGGATGTTGTAAAATTCGTTCATATTTTCATATCATATACGCATTTGTGCCCACTATATATATATATTTCTGTATACCTTATAAATAGAAAGAGAAGTGTATTCGTTTTGTTTTTAAAAATAAAGGCTCGAGCAGATAAGAATCTTAAAGATGACGCGTATAAATGTGTGTTCTTGAAGATACATACTTTTCTACTATTAGTAGATATTGTAACTCTTTTTGCTTTCTCTCTGTTGCTATTTATGTGCTTATAAGTAGATGTAAAAATATTCTTTCCGTTTACTATATACTATATACCGTATGATATGATAGGTAGTTGAGTTTAAGTCTTAAGTTAGATAGATAGACTAAAATGATGTAAATTTGTACATGGTGCTATTTGTTAAGAGGGAACTTACTGTATATGTATGTACAGATATAAAGATGCTTTCACATTCAGATGCATTGGTTTCCCTTATTATTATGGAATCGCCTCTTGAATGACTGTAGTATTTATATTGTAAACTACAGAGTTTGCTTATAAATATATAGATGTAAAAATGTATGGAGAATAGAATTCCATAGTGGAAATAGAAATATATTTGTACAAAGAGACATAGACACAGCAGACAAGGGCAGACAGTTAATGTAAAGGCGAGAAAAATGGAAACGAGGAGTGAGACGGAAAGGAAGGAAGAAAAAAGAACAAACTGAGTAAAAGTACTTATGTATGTAGTAGTCTGGTTCTGGTTCTGGTAAGTAGTAGTAAGTTGAGTAGTGAATCTGAAGGAATGGATATGGATACATATTTAGAAGAGACTAGGACTAGACGGGGGATATTGTAATACATTATGGACCCTTGCTCATACATTTCAAAAAGTTGACAGATATCGCGTGCCTCCCACTCCAAGGAAATGAAATTTCGTCTTTTTCCCTTCTCTTCCAGTCCCCCACTTGCCTACATTATCTTACACCGCAATGTCCATAATTCATATTATTATTCTTCGTCTTATTGTTACACTCGCACTTGCCTCGACTCGGCCTTCCTTAGGGTTACGTTTCTACGTTATACGTACTTTTACTAGCCAATGCGTATCCTGATACTTACAAGAGTATTAACAATAATATTTCTTTTTAGAAAGTAACACTCTTTTTATATTGTACATACCTTTAAGTTCGTTTAGTCACTCTGGACTTAACTTGTCTGCAGTCTGCACTACAAATACGTGGTAGCTATATGTATTTATGTATGAATTTTATGTAGATTGGAGATGCACGAGCTATCAGTTCAGCTCAGCTGACATGGTACCAGTACCAGTACTAAAATCGTGTACTTCTATCCTTTTTACGTTTTTATGACTAAGAGAACGGATACATATTCATTGCTATCTCTACCTATAGAAGGTAATGTACGGTTATGATTATTTCATTTAGTACTGAGTTTATGACATTTTCATTTGTGGTTTGGTTTGGTTTGGCTTGGCTGTTTCCGACGCAACTCCTACAACTTACAACTTTTCCCCTGCACTTGTAAATTGACAGTTATGTCAATAAAGTTAACAGAACAGATTAAATATTAGTACGAGTACGAAAATAAAAGTAAATCAATCAAAATCTTTCTGGTTTTCATTTGAGATAGCTCTAATAAATAATACGAAAAATGTGTATTAGATAACAAACGCAGTCATTTGGTCATGTGAGATATGATAATTTGCATAAAGTGCAGCAATGTAACAAATTACTAAAACATTATTGCAGGGAAATCACTGCAGACTCAAACAAATTTTATATACTTGTAGAATATTCAGATATACAAAAAGCTAGAACGATTAGTATAGGTGGTTGTTATATGTAGTTTGCCCTTTGTGAAGAAAAATGACGGGCAGAAAGAAAGTAGGTCAAAAAACATTTTCAAAGGACGTAATCTATGTGTAGCATGTAAAGCACTATTATGAGAGAATAATACTTTGTTGGAACTATGTCATGTGCCTATATACGACTCTATTGAGATTATTATTGGCTCATAACGCTTAAAAGTTTAAGACAGATAATTAATTCAGATATTAATCATATCCCGACGGGGATGGCATAGTGCAGGATTCTGATACTGCTCTAGTTACTAATTTGAGGAAAAAACAAGAAAGGAAACTTGTATTTCTATGTTTACATTTATAATGACTATAAAAAGGCATTTATAATTATAATACACTTATCAAGTGGCCTATAAATATTCACTTTACGTACATTTACGTACTATTTACTATACATACTATGTATTATTATATAAGATTTTGTAGATGTACGCACTTTATGTTGCAGGTAAATTAGAAATCCTGGCAATAACCACACTGCCGTGATAGGCGTGTTGGATATAAAACATTTACTGCACATTTTTAAACCTATTACGTATCAAAATGGAAATAAAGAATTCGCAAAATAACTCTCTTGGCCTTAGCAATTTAAACAATGCCATCTTTGCGTTACTAGCACAAATAATTACTTTTCTATGTAATTCACAAAAACAGACTGTTAATGTGAAACTATTAGTTTGTTGTGATACTAACTGTGAGTAAGAGTTTCAGAAAACTGTGCTTTCAGAAAATATTTTAAGGAACAACGCACAAAAGAAAAGGGCGTTTTATTTATTGTTAATTGATATTTCAAGTACCACCAAATGGCAAAAATTGGTCAACCATGCAATTACCATGTTTTTTTAAATAAACATGTTTTTGTATCCAAATCAGTGTTAATATAGCATTTCCCTTAATTTAATTGACTATTTTATTATCAACCCAATCAAGAGCACAAGATAGATCTTTTTTTTGTTACGCTTAACAAATATTAATGGCATCAAATACTGGAATAGGTGACATCGGTGTTTTTAAAAATTGATTTTCATTTCTAAAGTGTAGTACTGAGACGTCCAATTTGACTGCAACGTGTATAATCAATTAGGAACTATTATGGTATTAGCAAGCTTTCACCTTTTCTGAAGATGACTAGTTTTCTGGCATGGTGTACATCATTGTTAACTTGTTTGGCTGTTTTTAGCAAAAAAAAATGAATAGCGAAATAAGTTTCTGTAACTTTGCTATGCATACCACTAAACAAATGTTATATAGAACTGGAAGGGCAAGGGTGAGAGGATTGGAGTGGAGTAACTGTTAAAACTGAGAATATAACTAACAAATAAGAGTAAGATAGACATAGGAAGCGAGTGATGCCAGAATACGGACTGATGAATAGGAAGAGGAAGGATATGAATAAGAATGAAGTCAAGACAAGAGAGTTGAGTAGTTGAGTAGAATGAAAAATGTTTCGAAATGAATTTGTCATTAGCTTCAAATGATAACGGTAAGACATTATAGAGTATATATATACATGCAAGTACAATAACGTATGTCATTTTGAATCCTGGCCAAATTCTTTAACAATTAAGGAAGTTGATTAATGAGTTTTAGAGAGACGTGCATGTAAAATGTTTACTACTACTTACCATATACTTATGACTTATTATTATAATCACATTACATTATTACATAGGTACTACATATACATAGTACTATCAGTACATACGATGTGACACATGTTTGTGTTTATAAAATGTAGGTTAATTCACGTAATGTCAGATTGTGACCCAATTGGTGCAATACAAAAGATCATGGACATATTTTAATATTTTGCTGTAAATTGGTGTAGAAATGGCAATTATTAAGTGGCCACCAATTTGCTTGTTTCTAATTGACGATGGCAACTCTTAAAATTAGCTTTAGCTTTTTCTATTGCTTGTTTATTTATCTATTTGTAATTACTAATTACTTATTATAATAAGTATTTGTACACACATTTTGAATGACTGACTTTTATATTTTGTTTAATTAATTAATTTCCATTTTTAGTTTAACATTGAAGTAAATGTAGGCATATTATGCGATTAAATAATAAATTACTACAACACAAAAATGTACTTAGTATCTCTCAATGTCTCGTATCATTGTTCTGAGAATCCAAGTGTCTGGCTAAAAGTTTAGTTTAATGCCTACGCATACCATACCTGTCACTCTGAATCTTAAAACCGATTCAACATATTATATTTAATATGTTTCAAGGCACATGAGTTTTTGAGTAGTAGTTTTTCATAGAAAGAAAAAACAGGTCAACAATATAAAGCAAGCAAAAAGTGAGCTGATCTGAAGAATGGAGAAGATCTCCAGAGAGGAAGGAAAAGCTGCTTGAGAATTTATATATGATATATCCCATTTCTACATTCATTCGACCTTTGTATTGTATACTATGGGTATACTTATACTTGCGTGTGAGTCAATGTACGCTAACGTAAAAGTAACTGGGGAATTGGGCATTGAATTGTGTTACTATTATAGTAAAAGCGAGATATGCCATTCATACTTAGTGTTTGCTTTTCTTGCACTCTCAGCTACTTTGTAAAATTATAATGTGAACATACCTTACGTGTAAATATGATAGCTAGGTAGAAATTATTTTATTAGGATATCACTATTTACTTGACGCAAAGCAAGCAAGCACCATTTCATATATTATTAATATCATGCATACCTACATCCATAATATGTATAATCTACTTATATATGTCGGCGACAAATGTAACCATCAGGCAAAACGCATTTCGTTTAACTCAACTTTCAGCAGAATATCTAATATGTATCACAATTACACTATAATTTTATATTTGGAACTAAAAGTTCATTAAATGTACCTTAATTTATCTCTTGTCTACGAAAAATGAATAAATTGATCTACATTCTAAATATTTGTAGCATTTTTATTAGATGTGAATTAACCTTAACCAGCCTGTAAATTGCACACCTGCGCGTGTAAAATAAAATTCTAGTTAAATAGTAAGACAAAAATATTTTCCAAAACTCAAATAATATACGAACACTATCAAGACTTGATTTTTAACTGAAAGAAGCATAAATATGAATTTTTACATCTGATTAGCGATTATTAATCTCTGACACAGATTGATTAATTATTGATAATATATGTTCCGTTAATTTTGCAAAGTATGCAACATTTTTCCAATCCAAAAATCGAAATCCTCGAAGTTAATGGCCATCCTTAGCAGTTAGATTTTAAATACTGTATTTAGGCTGAGCTAATGTTCCAATTTCAATGTCAGTAAGTTACAAGAGCACAATTATTGTAACACTACATGCCCAAGTGTTAATGTTTACCTCTGACGTATATCCATTTAAGAAATGGGTAACAATGGCTTTAGTATATTTAATGTGATAGTATTACCCTCTATTCTATATCACAACATAACAACTTGGTTTGGTTTACATTTTATGTAGAGCAATTGAATGGCTTGAAGAAAGTAAGCTAGTCAAGTGAAGATAGTATTTACAGTAGCAGAGAATTGGAGAAGCTAATCCAAACTTGAATACCTACATAACAAACACAACATAACATTGCATAACATAACACTCACAGTTAAGGATGATATGATATGTTATGTAGTTTCACTCCAGTCTTCAATTCAGGTATGTGGCTTATTGTCAAAGGAATTCTTTCTTCTTACAATATTTATACTATGAAAGAAATCGCATTGTGCATTGCACTACACTGGAAAACCTCCTTGCTTCTTTCATATTCTATTAGAGAGCTGAATGGCATTGTGTTCTTGTTCCATGATTCATATGCTTGAGACTTGAGACGTTGAGTCTACTTATGCGTACAATATAAATAAATATTACTACGTCTCCTTCCTTCACTCCTACTCAATCAACAGGACAGACCAGGGACTGAAAAATATGTATATTACAATAAAAAACAGCTTTTACTTCTGAATAGAAGGGAATTTATATTTAAACAGTACATTCAGGACTTTTTGTTATATTTTTACTCAGAAACCAAATGAAACTAGTAGTGGCTAGTAGTAAACTGGTTCTTTTCTTCCATGTGTTAGTTTTACATGTGCATACACTTTTCTATAGTAGTTTCTGATATATCAGCATATTTTATTAATACTGTACCTAGTCAACTATTTAGGGCATTATAAGTGAAGTCAAATTAAATTAAATGAAGCCACCAACTGAGTAAGGAATTTCATTCATATGTATAAATAAATTCCAAAGAGATTCGTGCATTGTATCTGTGTCTGTATATTTGGACTGTGGGCTTGTGGACACAGTAATATAAATATTAGGATTAGGAATGCTAACCATAATATTAATAAATAAAATCTAATTCCTAGTGTAAATACCGAGGACTGTATAAACATAGTTACTTAAGTAAGTATGTAATGCAATGAATAGGAAACCAAGCTTAAATTAAATTATGATATGTGTAGTGTAGCTATATACACTTAGAAGAACTATGCAGAATTAATTATAAATAACATGTTACATGTGAGCCGATGTTTTTCATTAGTGAAGTCGTGTTTTAGTACCCTTGAGGATAACTACTAGTAGTAAATTAACTATGGGGAAGGAATAATGTGAAGAAACTTTATTAGCAAATTCAACTTCAACATCCTGTCCTGTCGAAAGTCAGTTCCAGTGAGATAAGTATACATACTCGGGAGAAGACGCTAAGTACGCTGCTGTTCTGTACTGTACTTTATATTTTAAGCAATCTATTTAGCAAAGGAGGATCATGTATCAGTGCTAGATAGTTAAGTAAACAAAAAATCAATTCGCATCGAGAGGATTGGCCAAATGAAATTATTTATGTATTTCTGTCCTGTCTTCTCTTCTGCTCCAATTTCTACGCTTGAAAAGAATGACTAATTGGAAAACATAAAAAAATATATTGGCAGTGTAATGTATGGGAAGAAGTCTAACCGAAATGTCCTATAAAATTGGGTATAGTCAAAGTTGCTACATTACTTTACATTATGTAGCTATTTCTGTATATGTCAACGGCACGCACTGGCATATGGCACCACTAAGCACTAACCTATGCAGTTTTTTTGTTATTTTATGCAAAAACACTATCTATTGGTCAATTCAGACATTTTTTTGAATTTCTTACGCATCTACTAGTTTTAAAAGAACTTTTTTAAATTAATACATTTGGAATGTCAATGTAAGGGCTCATTTTGCTTGTAAATATGTGCAACCAATGTAAAAACAAAACCTACACCAAGATATACTAAGACTTTAACATAAAACAAGCAGATATTTGTAGTCGCCACCAATATTATCAATATTTAATCATGAATTGCTTTCTAAAAGAGAAATACGGTTAACATTAAACCGATAAACCTTTTTGTCCAGGATGGTCACTTTCGATAGAGAAATTGTACATTATGTGCCGTTGACATGAATACAAATGTTCAAACCGATGCATACCTAAGTACTTATAGATGGATAGTTTTGAAAGTTACATACTTAAGTGTATATGGTATGGCAATAGTGATGAGATGCGAGTAAAGTGCCGAGAATTTTTATAAAAAGGAGGAGGAATGAAATGCAATGTTATGTGGGCAGAAGGATGAATGTGGCTGTAACTTGGTTGACTTAAGTTGAGTTGAGCTGAGTAGTTTTAAGTAATAGCATAATGCATATATAGATACAGTTTATATATTCTATAGGTACTTTACTATTATCATTGTAGGGAGTTCCATTCCAATGCAATGGAAGAGATAGTATATAATATGCTTATGGATATGTATTATGGCGGAGTATGCGAAACAGAACAGGATTCAATTAATAGTAGATCGTAAAGTAACAAATTGCCAAGTCAGAAACATTCGAATAAATTAAACGTCAGCAGCCGAGCTAAAAAGCCTCAATGGCCCGACTTGACTTCACTGGGTCGCTCGGTTTTACTTTGGGTCCCACTTTGGTTTTGGTTGACTTACTTTTCTCGTCGCTCCGCTTTTCACTCTACCTACTCATACCACTCACTCACTCTCTTCTTTAACAAATTTAATACATGGACACTTGCATAGAACTACTTAGCATCATCACTACTATATCTATAAATATACATATAGCTTAGACACTGTACTAATGGATAGATTTATAAACTCGCACATAGAATGCAATACTACTTTTGGGTAGAACAGAACACACTGTACATTAAACGAAACTAACATCACATTTTGCTGCAATTGTATAGAAGACTCGATTTAGGAATAAAAACACAAATTTCTCAACTGTTATCCATACAGATACTATTTATAAGCAAAAGAATGGTTGGTATATATAAATATGGACTAGGAAGCTATTTATATACAGAAATTTGACTAATGGATATAAGTAACTTATGTAATGTAATAATGTACCTAATTTATTTCTCTTTAAGTTCAACTGCTATATAATACTTATAAGTATTGTATGTATAGGATATTATGATATTTCTAATACATTTAAGGTACACTATTACATACAGCAATATTAAAATATATAATTTGTGCGCACTCTCTTGTAAAGTTAAGGAAAGGGAAACTATACAAAGTGGGTAGGATTTTGTGGATGTGATTTGAGACGAGAAAGTGAGAGGAGAAATCATTAGGGAGGCATGTTATTGAAATTGATACAAATTTTGCTAATAAAACGAGGGTGAGTTTTTTAGCCATTTAGAGAAATGGGATGCCAGGCCAGATGCTACACATTCGCTTTCGAGACGGATGGATGCAATGGGGAAGTTTCAACGATTTTCCGATGAGCACTTTTCGGTTAGGGATGTCGAGATGTGGAGGAGACGTGTGGGAATGTCTGACAGTTGGAGTTAAATATAAAATATGGAAATTCGAACGAATTTGAAGAGTTGGATTTCATTTCTATTTGCAGCTAAAGTTTTTCTCCAAATGGATGTTGGAATTGTATTACCTCACGAAAAATACTAATCTGTATAATATTTAATTGTTAACATAAAAAGTAGGTATAATATATAGAATGTGCTGTTGTGATGTAGCTTGTAATATGGATTTCGATTTCGATTAAAAAGTAGATTTTTATGTTGTTTTGTCCTTTTTTTAAAACAATTCTCCTGTGTTCAGATTTAAAAAATAAATTGTATAAAACGCATTTCTTTGCCCCGGTAATTATGTGTCTAGTCAGTCTAGTTCAAAAGTTTTGTTAAAACTGTCATATGTGTGGGAATGAAACATTTACGTGAACATTTGTACATAAATAGTATAAAACTCCCCAACCACTATTATTCTTGCCCAATTTATATAAGCAAGATGAGGATGACCGAAGGGAAGCAATGAAATATATGATGCCTTGCATTACTCGTGATCCAGTTCAGTCAGTCCAGATCCCAGACGCAGACGATGTTAAAATATTCATGTCAGATAATCAAATATCAATTAAAGTTAAATGATTTAGAGCTTAATTATGCTTAGGCATGTATTCATTTATATTAGAATGACACAACTCTTTTATATGTAGTACATTTACATTATAGTTATTTGTTTAAATTATTCTTTTTTCTTTAAAAGTAGCCAAGTATTTGGGTTTCTAATCGCACATTAACACAGGTTACTGTTAGTTTGAAATTATAGCGAGTACGCGACCTTTGAAAAATACTGATAAGGAAAATATTGACGTTTAAATTATATCTAGTACATAACGAACCGAGAATACCTACGTACGTACGTACACCTACACTGCAATGTACTAGCCTCACAATCTGCTCCATCTACTTTTGTTGCACGATACTTTACTTTCACGCTTTCAGACTTTCTCATCTTCTTTAAAACGAACCTCGTTTTCTGAAAGAGCAACTTTTTGTATTGAAACCAATGTCTCTTAACAACAGTAATTACACGAATAATTATTATATAATATGTAGTATACTATATGAAGGCGGCTAAAATCACTACAGTACTTAATGCTGATTTTAAGGTTCTATGTCCCAAACTTTCTCCAACTTATGTTTTGCAAACCTAAACAAATCTAGTTACTTAATTATATATGGGTGGGTAATAATTTACTCTGCAGGTATCCTTATAATTAGCTTATCTAAGCATATAATTCCAATCTAATGGATACATTATTAAGGTGGCAATGAATGTACAGTTAGTTAATTATGGATATAAGTATGCAGTACGTATGTAATTATAATGCATACTTAGGCTCGTCGTTTGATTTATTTGTGAGCCAAGTCTTATCGCTAGCTACAATAAAAACAGAGTCTTGTACTGTATTTAAGAAAATTGAAGACGTTTGCAAAAATGTCTGGTCATGTCAAGCTAACGAAGTAAGAAGCTATATAAATGGGAGCCAAGCAAAATCGAGTAAAACTTTAGCAGTATATTTGCTTATTAGCATACTTAGGACTGCTATATAAGATTTCATCTCATTAACCTAAGAACTGCTGATTGTGAAACAGAAAATATCAGAGATTCATCTAATTTTCAATTATTCATCAGTTTTTGACTGCCATGCTGTGAATGAGTGAAAGCGATAAAGAAAAGTCAACTCTGCACACCAGAACACCATGTAAGACGCATACGCTAATATTTCGCAGCAGCATGAAGTATGAACTATAATGAATAATGGCTTAAGTGTGCTACCTGTATAAATTAACGTGGAGGAATAAGATGCAGGCTTAAGAGAAGCTTTAGGTTAGTTAAGCCAAGCCAAGGAAAGAGTAACTACAGGATGGGGATGGGACAATGAAAATAAAGTCTGGAAATGAAGATTGAGGCAAGAGATCAAAATGCAAATTAAGAGTGCTGCGAACGACAACGACGAACGAGTAAACGTAGGTACTAGGTGTTGCCCGACTTAGAGTTTGTCTCTTACTAACTAACAAACAAGAAAGTCAATAAGAATAAGAATGTCATACTAAAGTAAAGTAAGCATAGGAAATAAACCAAGTCGTCGGATAATGTGGAAACTGTAACCTCGTACTGTACTTTTATTATTAGAATTCTACTTATAAGAATGACATGGAAATGATAACGGAATAACCGAGGGGTCTTGTTTTCACCGAGACGATTCGATTGGCTTAACTCTACTTAAATTAGTCTGTTATGTTGACTAGGTAGAACTGAACTGAGTTTTCGAGACTTGATTTGAGTCGACACGCCATGGGTAGGGATAGTAGGGAAGAAGCTAATAAGGGAATGAACCAAATGTTTGTTTTATACCTTCTGGTTAATTGCATCTAATGGGAAAAGAAAGGTGGTGATTCATTATTCATGCAAAACTCTGTCTGACTACTTTTCTCCGAGTTTTACAATTCATGCATCTCATATATATGTTGTAGTTTGTATTGGAACTCTATTTGGATCAGTACGGATTGAAACGAACGAACTTCTATGATCAGTACGGATCAATCTAACATTTTATGGATGGGAACTTACTACTGTGGACTAAAAAACTGGCCAAAACGTACTAAGTCGTTCAATTTTTAGATTTTGAGTGAACTGTAAATGATGAATAGCTCAAACCAACATATTTACATATTATATAAGCCATTATATGGAAAACTGAGTTATACTAAAGATAGTTGCCATCGTTGCTTTGATTTTTATCATTTTGGGCTTTGCTATGAATTTTTCATGATCCAAACTCGAAACCAAACCACACAAAAAGCTAACTACAAATGAATTTTCCAGCGAAGAAAAGAAAAAGTTGGAAAGTTGGAATAATATTCATTTCCAGACTCCAGTGTATTCTTTTCGGATTTTAAACTGCTAAAAAAGAATTTTGACAGCCAAAACCGAATTGAAATCTTTCTTTTGGGAATCTTTTGGGTATTAAGATGTCGGGTGACGCAAAGCCTAAAAAATCAGTGCTTGATGGAATCGAGCTCTTTGGGAAAAATTTAAATTCGGTAAACAATGTACATTATATTTTATGGCAAAACTGATTGCAGCATCATTCCTGCTTCGGTTATTTTCATGATATTATAAATATTGAAACAGATTGTAGGAAAAAATTCGGAGAATCTTATTACCTCCCCCGTATCCCTTGCCGTTTTGCTGGCTTTGATCAAAAATGGAGCTCTTGGAGAAAGTCAGAAGGAGTTAGAGACTGTTCTCAATGTATCGCATTCAAATGCTGCTCTTAATGATGCTTTCCAGAAAATATTGTTGCCTATCAGATCAACTGCTGTAATTATTTATACCATCCAATATCAAAATAAATATTTAATTAAACATTTTCTGGAAAATTCAGTTATAATATGTAATTATCAAATATCTCTAAAAACAGGGCGCCAACCATCCTCTTTCCAGGCACCTGAAAATGGCTACTAAAATATATCACAATAATGAAATAGGCCTGGATATTAAAAGCGAGTTTGAAAATCTCTCAAAGGATGTGTATTATTCAGAAATTGAAGGTGTTAGCTTAAAAGATGCAGACAAATCGGCGAAGGAAATTAATAACTGGGTCAGCGCTCAGACGAACTCAAAAATTACGAACATCATTTCCGCAGGTGCAATTTTTGTCTCTTAGTAAATAATTGTAGCAAATATCTATATGATAATACTTATGTACCTATAATATGAGCTCTCATAATTTTTACTTAAGATTGACAGATTAAATGTTTATTTCCAGACGAAATATCCGAGGTAAAAGATATGGGGCTTATCCTGGTCAATGCTATCTACTTCAAAGATGTGTGGATATCAAAGTTTCCAAAAAGCAACACTAAGGAGCAGCAATTCTTCCTTACAAAAACAAAAACCAAGCCAGTACAAATGATGTTCCAAAAATGTCATTTCAATTATGCATACTTAAAGGATCACAAAGTGGCAGTTTTAGAAATGCCTTATCAAAGTCAAGATAGGTATGTCCGTGAACATAATGACGAAGATGAAGAAGATGATGATGATGATTTTATGGCTGAAGACGACCCTTTAAATATTGAAGTACGTGATGGAACACTATTTAAATACTTATTTTATTTGTAGCTATATTACACAATAAATGTATCCCATGTTGATCTTATTAGGAAGAAGACAAAGAATATTCCATGATCATTTATTTACCGGACAAGGCATCTTCTCTAGAAGAAGTGGAAAATTCTCTGAAAAACGTTAAAGTTCATGAGGTCCGAAATCAAATGGATGCTACCCAGCCGATTTTGACAAGTATCCCAAAATTTAAAATAGAATCCACTCTACACTTGGATGCTCCTCTGAAACAGGTTATTACAAATGTCACACACTTGAGTTTGCAATTTATATAAGCTTGATGTATTGTAATTTTTTTGCATCTAAAATAGCTTGGGTTAAAGACGGTTTACGATTATAAATCTGCTGATTTTGGAAACATTTCTGCAAAGGCTAAAGAAAAGCAGCTTTTTATTAGTAGAATTCTTCAGAAAGCATTTATTGTTGTCCATGAGGATGGAACTGAGGCAGCCGCTGCAACGAAAATATGTAAGTCAATAAACATTTTGAATATTCATTCAGAAAATGTAATTGTTCATTCATATTGCATTCCCCTAATATTATAGCAAAACCCAAAGGCTGTGCTAAGCCTCCGGCTCCACCAAAACCAATTGAGTTCAAGGTTGACCGACCCTTCCTGTTTCAAATCGTGAATATGGAATCCAACGTCATTCTATTTTCTGGAAAGTGTTCTAATCCTCATTTCCCCAAGTGAAGTCTTAGGGTACGGGCGAAAATTTTCTACATGCAAACAAAAGTGCTTTTCTACATTTAGTTATTATCACATCCAAAATATCGTATGTACGAAATAGATAATTGTATCCACTATGAGAAAATCCATTTTGGGTTTACTAGCTCAGAACCAGAAGTACTTACTAAAATTATTCTCACAGAAGTGAGCAACTCATTTAAATGATTAGTAGGTTATAAATGCATGGGATAGGTAAACCTAAACAATTTGCGAGAGTGTGTAATGCATGTCAATAAAAATGTTTAACAAATCGTTTAGCAAAGATCTTTGATTTGAATTGATCCTTCAACAACTTATATACACATAAATAGTCATTAATATATAATGGTTCTAATAATTTGCATACTAAAAGTATTCATATGGAATGTAGTAACATAAGATATGGTATTTAGTTTCCTGAGGTTTGATTGGGTAGTCATCTGAGTACAGATATTAAAAATAATATCTTAAGTGCATGGAGTATAGCAGAAATGCTTTAGAATTTAATTTTACAAAAATATTGTGAATGTGAAAATGCACTTGTACGCCAAGTTGCATTAAGTAGGCCACATTTCAAATCATATTTTTATACTTTACTTCAGATAAAAAGAAAGCCTTACGCAAATAAGAAATTATGATCATATCTACCAGATTCAGCAGAAGTTGCAATTTCTAGATGATATCATTGAAAAATATACAACGTTCGGACTATTGTTTAATTTGTTGTTTCGTAAAGCTACAAGCAGTTCCACTTTTCCATCATTTTGTTGATTTTTTCCTTGTTATAATGGGCACGAACTAATGAGGCCTAGTTTAGTGGTAATATGAGATATTTTACTTTAAAATTAAGGTAGTTGTAATTCAGAGGTAGGGTTGTATTTGTTTCCTTAAAATTATTTGTCTTAGGCACAGGATTGACAAATTCTTGCACAAGGCCATCAAACTGCGTTTCTACTCTTTCGATTTTTGCAATATACCTTTCTTGTGTTTTGTTGTACGTAAGTATATCCTGTATGTGCATCCAAATAAAACTAAAGTAATACAATATCTTTATTTATTTATTACTTTATCTCCAAATACGTTCAAAGATAAAGACGATAAAGTTGAGAGACAGGAAGGAAAAGGACATAAAAGGGAGACATTTGTCCCACATTTGCTACTCCAACTAGCGATTTATAAGTGAAATGTTATCCTAGTCAGCTCCTATCTATTTATTTAGAATATTGATACTTTGATATGATAATGCACTTTGGTCCTCCATTAGAGACAGATTTATAAGTTACGACATAGGAGCTAGTGTATATAATTTCCTTTCTAGTTGAGCTCTAAAAAGAAGGAAAGAAATGTAGTAACTAAAGAGAGCCAAAGAGTCTGGACCAAGACATGAGAATAATAATATGAATGTACCTAATGTAGGTATCTAATACGTGCCTAGTACCACCATAGAAGAAAGAGTTGCACTTTCGACTTTCTTTTCGACGTTTGCTCTTTTGCAGTTTGGCTACTTCTCTCTATTATCTTCTTTAGATACTTAGAAACCTACTTGTGCACTTTGACTCGCCTTGGCATGGCATTACTTACTAAAGTAGATACTTACTACTACTGACTTGCTTTTTCTCTCTATATTATATGATACGTAATCTAATGCACAAATGTATGTGTTAAAGTCACAGACTACCACTTTTCAACGGGGCACTAATTGCTAATTGACTGTTTAAGTTTGCATTTTAAAACATATTCAATTGCAAATATGAATCGAGAGAAAATTAAATGTATAATGAGCTCTCCTCACTTAATGTTGTAGTCACAAGACCGAAAATTCGACGTTGTGCTTTTCTTGTTTAGATAAATAGTAAAACTCTCGAACTGCATTCAAATAGTCATCGGGTTTCCTTTTTGAATATTTGTTTTGTCGATATATGTAGAACCTTCTTTAAATTGAGTAGGATACACTTATTTTCTAAAAACTCCAAAATTTTGGACCCGGAATATTCTACTGTAGAATTCCGAATTCTATTAATGAAATGATTTTTTTAGCCGTAAGCTGGTATAGTATTGAAAATTAGAAATAAAATGCTAAGTTTAAATAAAGGGTTAAATTACAATGTTTTCAAAAAGGATATGTGTGACTAGGGCATATCTGACAGTTTAGAAGGTACATCTCCAGTCTCCTCCTGTCCATTCTTATTCGGAGCGAAGTGAAGTTAAAGTTGAGTTGCTGAGATGAATCTTCTCTTCTGATTCTGCTCTACTAACTCAGCATGCAGTTTAAGAAAGTAAGGCAAGGCAACAGCAGCACGCTGCAATCAGAAACATTTTTCCTTTCACAACGAATCCTATCTGCTTTCTCCATATAAGAGCTATGTAGTTACTTTTCTTATAGATAAATATCCTGGGAAAACTAACCATATTTAACTCCATTGAGAAAAGTAAAGCGTAAGCGAAGGAGTTTCCCCGTACTATCTGTAGTTACGAACCAGTATCTACAATATCTCTATTTATATAGTAAATAGGTACTTACTATATGATTTCGAAAATCGTTTGTAGTTTACTTACTTTACACAATTCCCTCCCTACGCAGTATATATCTAAAAAATTTCAAATAACTACATACATTTACTCTGACGGAATTTATGTATGTTATGTTATGTAGTACAGGGTAAGTAATTCATACACCGGCATGTATAGAAAAACTGTTTATGTACATATGTATACTGTATACTGATACATACTAACATTTCTTTGATGTTAACATTATCAGCTACAGATACATTAAATATACACAGAACAGAGTCAATTTTATCAGTTACTACAAAAAGCTATGATCCCTTTGAGTTGGTTGGGCAAAGGGCTCATCAATTCTTTAAATCCTCTTTCTCCCTTTAGTATTACTATCCAGATGTGTGCCAGTTTCAATAAACTCTAACCAGTTCCCTTTTACCTAAGACGGAATAGTTTGAATACTTCATTTTTGGAATTTTTTATATTTTGGATTACATTTTCCTTATAAGAAATTCATCTTGGTGCATAATACATATAATATACAAGATAAGATGTATTATGTATAAAAGTATGCTCGTATAATATACTATCATGTTATGTATAGAATGAATGATGTAATTTTCTATATAACTTTTAGCTAAAATAAGTATAGAGCTAACTTAGTTGTATCACTCTCCTTTTACTATTTACAACTATATGTACATGCAAGACTCCATAATACTTAAGGATAAGTAAAAGTGTTAAGCTCGAGTAGACAGCACTGTATAATAGAGCCACACATCATTCCCGCGATATAAAACATATGTAATGCTATATTTTATATGCACTGTAGACATGACTACGACTAAGGATTTTATACATTGAGGGAATAAAATCTAACATATTCTATTATGTGTAACGTAATATATAACAAAAGGAAACTCCAACTTTGCCAATTTATGTTTAGTTGGCTCTTCCGTTCAACTTACATTACATCTGGCTCTATGGACTAACTCTTGCACAGAAAATAGTGCTAACGGCTATTTACACTTCTATATAATATACCATACAAGATCTACATAGAGAGCAATGGAAACTGTTGGGAAAAGCCGTTGATGAAAATTGAGAAGGTTTTTGCTGCAACATATTATTTATATCTTCATGGTTGGCCTGCTTTAAACTGCATTTCTATACAATCATGCAATTGTAGCACGTTTTAAATTTTAAAATGTAATGAACACATTTTGAACAAAATTTTCATATTTGGAATCTAAAAATTCGTATTTTCATACTACGAAGTTTAAGTCATTATAGGAAGTATACGATGGAAAATAGCGAAACTGGAATTTGGAAATAACCAAGAAAGTTTTGCAAATTATCGCATTATTACCGTTGATTAGTCAAATGTAATATTCAAAGATTCTGAATATTATTCAATTTTGTAGATGTAAAATTTGGAATTCTGCTTTTCTCAATTGTTGTGGTATGGTAATACTAAAACACAAAGTTGTTAGTAATATGCTTGTCGTACTTCTACAATTTATTATGATTGTGGAATTGTGACAGTTTTGGGAATGCTTAACTTTTGGAATGACTGCATAATCAAATAATTTTGTGGTTATGATTTTCCTTTGATTACACGCAATATTTCGTGATCGAAAACAACATTTATGCAAAAATTGGCATACTGACTTCTGCTTAATATACTACTGTATAATATACTTTCAATACAACTGGAACATTTATTCAAACATTGATAACACATACATATGTGTACCATCAGAATATATTTTCCTTTAGTAAACTGAATAAGTAGTATTAGTAGTACAAGGAAAAGATTAATTCTTACATTTCACCAAAGAAATGAAGAAAAGCAAGACAATCTGGAGCATAACTCGATTTTTTCATCCTCAGAAGAAATCCGCAATTCCTTTTTGTTAAAGGATAAGGCTGAGGAAGAGACAGCGAAGCATAAGTAAGACGAAGCTCATAATGCAAAAATATTTTTTGTTTCATCTCAGTCTTGAAGATTCTATGCAGATTTTCGGTATTGTGTGTGGGATGATATTGTATAGCATAGTGGTTATGTTATGCCGAATTTCCTTCAACATAAAATTCCACATTCAAGTGAGTGTGGCCATGCCGTATACAATATTGCATACACACTCATAAGAGGTTTCGGAAATTCGGAATATTTATCTACTCTCAGCCTCACTTCAAAATTCAACCTACATTTACTTATTATACATAACATAATAAGGGCGTATCAGTAGGCACTAGACTATGAGTAAGAAAAAAGTAAAAAATAAGCATTTTTCATCTGAAAAGCTACAGGACAGGACAGAAAAGATATGCAGATACTTTAACTCTAACAAAGAGGCTAGTCAGTTAAGAAACTAAAGCACTCAACTAAACTAAACCAAACTAAACATAAACGAAGGAAAAAGTCAAAGATGTGCAATGCAAGCCAAGGGAGAGAATTTTCTTTGGAAGTTACATTATAATGTAGTATTTGTGTATTATTTTATGCACTATGCACTACATACATTATAAAGTAACTTATAGTAAGTACCTAACGTGCAATATCTTATAAAAGATAAAATGCGGTCATGCATACATTTTGAATTTTATCCAGTGTAAACAGATAGCATGGATACTATTTATGTCCTTATATCTTCCAAACACATAATAGGTACAGTACATTGAAATGGCTGGAATTTTATTATTTATTTCATGGAAATATTGTGATTACGTTATGTTTTACGTTCTATATTATTATCTGCGCAATAATAAAGATGCATAATGTAATGTCGTCATGTTCTGTGCTCAAGAGATTCTCAATTCATAACTACGAATCGGAACTCCTATATCACTCTTTTCTTATAGATATTTCTCACCAATTGTTTATGTGCAGTTTGGTGTAATGTGTTCTTCCTGCGAAACGATAACGATGATATGGCATGTTCTACTTTATATGTAGTATCTGTACTTGTAACATTTTATATTTTTTGTTTATTTTATTATTGTACAAAAGTAAGCATCATAGCATTATACTTTCATACTGATTCTACTGATGTATAAAGGAGAATATCTGGCGATACATTATAATAAATACAATATACAAAAAGTTACTACGTACTTAAGTACAAAGCATATTCAAGGACTTTTCAGGAACAATGTATGGGTAGCTACATTTTCGTCAAAATACTGCACATCAGAGAGTTTTTCGCAAATTGAAATAATTAGGTACTACAGAATTAGTATAATCCATCGTAATATTTTTACCTAACGAAAAGTTTAAAGCTACTTACCTTGTTGGTAAAACATAGAGATACATGCATAGAGACATCCAACTAATCGGCTTATTATTTAATTTACGTGGACATATACATCAAAGTAATTTTGTTACTGATATACGGTACATAAGTAATATTATAATTTGCAATAGAATGTGACACAACAATGACATTTCACAAGAGTTCATTCAGTATTTAGTATGGCGAGTTTGAAGAAACGATAATTATTTTGAAGATTATTGTTGACATTAAAGCATTGCTGGAAGGAGACGGATTGACGGAAGAATCAATGGGTCGACAAGTGCAACAGAACTTCATTTCACTGCTAAATATTTCAGTTTTTATCTTCACTTGGTTTGGCTCCTTTAACTCCAACCTTATTTAAATCTGGTATACAGCCCTCCTCAAAGCTGTAGCATCGGTTACCGTAATAGTCCCTTCTAAAATCTAAGACGCCATTATCATTAGAGGTACGAGGTACTACAAATGGATAACGTTCTTTTTCCCAAAAATTGATTCTAGTAGGCAGTATGTATTTCATATTAGTATTAAGATCTGGGGCTCGACATTTGTGAGCAAATAGATTACTTTATTGTCTATAAGCTTTTGCCAGACATGAGTACATAAATTGATACTTCCGCCCAAAATGAAAGTAGCTAGGAAACAAATATTCCTAGCTTTTGTGTGTTTAAACGGAGGAATTGCTACAGGGCTCAATTTTAAACTGGCATGGCATGGCCTGGTCTAACTCTAACTCGTATCAAGATCAACATCCCGATTCCATCAAATCTGTGAGCTCTAAAACTGAACCGGTTTCTTTGCTTTATTTTGGATTTCGGATTGGGATTGAGTTTGTTGTCGATTGGATTGAGAAGGAAGATAAAATTGTGTGCTTGCTAATATGAGCTAACTCTTGAGGCTGTGGTCTGGGCTGGGCTTCATTTCACTCTCCAGTATTCCTTTATTGAAACAGTGGATCCGACCGAGGGAGTTCCGAAAGGGAAATGAGTCTAAATATTTGGCAAAGCGTGCAATTTCCTCTTCAGACTTCGGAGCTAAAGATATTTCATTGAATTCAATTCAGTCATATCATATCATCCATGTATGCTTTTCCCTTACCCTTGGGCTTATCATTATAATACATCCTTGCTTACCTACTCTCATCTCTTTTTGAAGAATTCAGATTGTTTGTACAATACTTTGTGTAAGTAAATATGTCTACTTTCAGTTTCTACGTTCCACAAGCATTCTTCCACATATTATTACAAAAAAAAAACTCATAATATTATAAAGTAGCAATTTTATGAAGGTAGCTATCAGTACAATAAAGATTCAATCTAATTTCAAATTTTGTAGGCTGAAGTCTGAACTGAAGATCTTGAAAAAATTATATGTACACATTTATTTATTGGAATCTTTAGTACGTTTAATGTTATTGAGCACTGACTGTACTAGTACTGAAGGTAATAACTTATATGACAAAAAATTCCTTACGGCTCTTGCTAAAATTGCTTCTCCAAAGATTCCACAACCAATAAACCTTTCTCCGTTCTTTTTTCTTAGCTATTAATAACTACGAACCTTTGATATAAACCTTTTGAATGATTGCATTTACAATGTGCAATCAAGTAAGCATAAAGCTGGATA
The DNA here is from genome assembly GCA_034694165.1 of Tomocerus mixtus. Classification (NCBI taxonomy): domain Eukaryota; kingdom Metazoa; phylum Arthropoda; class Collembola; order Entomobryomorpha; family Tomoceridae; genus Tomocerus; species Tomocerus mixtus. The sequence goes on from JAQFYC010002290.1 coordinate 21,016, forward strand.
TGAAAAGTTATTTTTAATTAAGATATAAAACTAAATAGGAAATTGCCAAACAAAAATGGTATTCTTACGCGTATAGTGAAATTCTGATCGATCTAAAGCACATTTCTATTAAAGTCCGTGTATAGTATATAGGTAATAGGTAGTACTACAATTGTCTGCAAATGAATATTATGTAAAATGGGAAAGGATTTATATAGAAATATGTACGTAGCTCTGAAAAATATCCAAAGTTGCGTTTCTACATTGGGACTAAGTGTAAGGCTAGACTAAAAGGGAAGAAAATTTGGACAACTTAGAGGCAAGAGTAGAGGAAAGCAAAATTGCCAACAAAAAGAATTTAGAACGAAGAGCCTGACTTGGCTTTGCTCTGGTCTGGCTCGGCTTGGATTTTAAGTTACGTAACGAAACATAAGTAAAAGCAAATGGAAGGCAAGAATGGAGATATGGAAGGAAACCCTGAGCAATAAAAGCCAAGCTAGTAGAACTTTGTAAATAATTTCACAAACAATTGAGTAAACAGAGCACGTACAATTAATAGACTTTCTCCTATGCAGTAACAGTGTACTGGACCTGTACAGAACTACACTACAAAATATTCCTCTGAATATACTAGACAAGTAAGAACAGTGTTACAAGGCATCTCTAGTTCAAGAGTACTATTCAGAATGTAATAGTAGTTCAGTAGCGACAAATATCTTGGCAGGTTACTGTGACATGTTAATAATATAACAACATACCTACACTGCCCACCCACAGGATACTCTTTTACATACTAGTAACTCGATGTTTTTTATCTTTACGTTAATTTACATGTATTTAATAATACTTTGCAGTGCAGAATCAGTAGACTACGTAATATCTCAAGATACAGAGTGCAATGACAATATGAATTGTTTTAAATCTTTTTGTAACACTTCCAGCCATATATAACAATGCATACAGATCACGCTCATACGATGTGCGATTTACAATTCCAACCGTAGTCAGTTTGTTAAGTACGTACAACTTAAATTAGGAAGATAATTGAATCTTAGATATAATAGTGCACTTAACTTTTCAATTTTAATTCATTTTATCAACTATTAAATTCTACCGTATTTAGTTTCTAAAATTCTGAATAATCTGCACTGTGTATCTTTATTACATGCTTTTTGCTTAGTAATTGTCGTAAATAGTATTTGTAAATAAAGAAAGAATACAGTCAGATACCTGTTTGCTAAATATTCTATATAAACATTTTGCATGCATAATAAATTGTGTGACTATTTTCTAAATAATTGCATGCGTTTCATTTTGCATTCAATTGGCTTTTCGAATCACTTCAAAAACTCAATTTCTAATACGCTTTTATTTCTCTGTTGAACATAAATAGATATATTTTGCCATCACCATCACTGTTATCAATATGTTACTGTAGTAAATTAAATCGTAAGAATAGTAATATAGTACGAGTATATATCATCTTGAAAGTAAGGTTTTTAATTTAGAAACACGTGTGCCGAGAAAATCTCCCAAAACTAATTTGTAGTTAGCCCTACTTTCATAAGATTATTATTTATTTAGCCTGCTAACTGCTATACATATATTTGTTAAGAAACCAGTGCCGGAATTACTAATAGTTGAAGAGAAGTTTCATTTTATTTAGTGTACTTCTTATCTCGTTGTCTATCCTAGTATCTATATCAATCTTACACAATTTTGTTTTGAAAATGAAAGGAAATTGCAATAACTATAAATGAGTATAGTGTTTTGAATCTGTATTAGTATGAGAAGAAGTAGAGATCCAGTTAAAGGATGGTGAGAGGAGATAGTCCAGACTAGAATCTAGGATCTACAGATAGAAGACTAGAAGTCATCTTAAGGGAAACTTAACTCTTGAAATTTATGATTGGTGGGATTTGATGTTGTGGCTCGCTTACTAAACGAAAGTCGTTCTGCGAATAAAATATCAGATGAGATGTGTGGATTGTAGACTTAGGAGAAAGTAGATCTTATCTTTAGCATACTCACTTATTGTTGGCTCTCCTCCGTTTGTGTACTGTTGGTTTTGTAAAATAGAAGTCCAATCGTGTTCTGTTCTGTTCTCTTCAGTCTAAAGTCTAAAGTCTAATCGTAAGTCAAGTCCATTCCCTCGAAGAACAGAACAGAACAGAAAATAACACAAGCGAACAGATAACTAAAGTCAAGGAAGAAAGAGGCAAGGCTAAGAAAGTAAAGTAAAGTACACCGAATCTCATAAATTTTGTGCACATCACACACAAAGCAAAAAGAAAAAGGTTGAAGCAAATTCCACGTTGTAAATCCAACTTTTTGGCATTATGTTATCATATAACAAGACAATACATGACAAACAGATCTGAAAGACTCTTGTAGCCTTTGAATTACGATCTGTGAGATTAGGTATGAAGGTGACTGCTACTACAAGTGTATAAGTGTATGCCTAATCTATTGGGAATTTCACATCTTCCATTATATTCTTTATGTTTATCCCTTTCTTCTTTCTATTCCGTGTCCAATAAGTGGGTTGAAATTCAGTTTCAGATGTATTACACACAGTATGTTCTTTTGTGAAGGAATTCTCAGGGGTTTATAATATTTTCTGCTATTTTTGTTTTTATTTTCGGCAAATACAGTGGTACTTTAAGACTTATACCTATTTATTTAATTTAACTATACTGCTGCACAATGCAATACTATTTATCTCATGTTTTAAGTAAACGAAATATTACTTACAGATACCTTGCCAAATTTTTTTTCCTGTTGTACATACATACAAAAATTAAAAGTTCGTGATCACAATTACTTACTGCATCCAATTGCAGCCTTGTCTTTTGAGTTGGATTATAGTTAAAGCTAAGGATAAGAGGTCTAAAGACGGGAGATGAGTCAAACCAGCAGCGATCCATAAAAATACTTGAGATCTGTCAAAGTGATGAAGTGACCAATTTACGAGGGGATTCCTCACATACAAAGTTCAGGTTGGACCAAATAAATTCAATGCTGTTGGCAGTTTGTATCACCAACGACATACAAATCCAATATTCTTCTTTCTCTTGGACTCTATCGATAATTCATGTTAGTCCTACACTATAATCATATGTAATAGTATACGTAACTACACATAATAATATGTCGCAGTAGGTAGTAGGTATTAATCCATTTTCATGCCCAGGACTATTATTTGGTACAACTGCAAATCTATCATCTCATCTACTAACTAGATTGCATCGTACTGTACATCTAGGTACTTATATTATAACTAAATATAAAATTCCATTCCCTTCATAGGCTGTAATAGCTGTATTCTGTACAAATCTAGTTATATTTAGAGGAGGTACTTATGTTCTAATCTTATCTGTACTACATGTTACATAATATGAAAAGTATTTCATATTACGCTATATTAAGTTACGGAAAATTTAGGGACGGAAGTATATACAGGTCAAATTCGGTTCCAGATCCAGACAGAAACAATTATTAAAGTATCTCAGCACTAAACTTTGTTAAGTTGGGTTATCCTGATACAATCCTCTACTTATTCTTTGTACAGATACTTTAGTTTAGCATGCATAGAGATACATTTGCCAAGTTTCTATCTATAATAGATCAATAGGGGAATAGATATGCTCTAGTGATAGCAACGCATAAGCGAGGAGACAAAATATATCTATAACTATTAATGTCTGGGTCTGCTTTGTGAGTTAGAATAATATATGTAGAAATATATATAGGCATGCAATACGGAACTAATCCAATCCAATCCGCTTGATCGTTACGTTAGTTGAGTAATTGCTAGTGATACATATATATATATAAAAGCCCTATACTTTTAGTTAGGCCTTCATCTCTATCCCTGTCCCTGTATATATTATTCCTCGTAGAGTTAAGTAATTCGTTGCACAGATCTATCCGGAGTTTCGGAGTGATATACTAACCAAGTAAGTGAGTAAGGAGCATAACATAAGAGTGGAACCGAAAGCTTGAGTTTGCCCTTGCCTTTTAGAAACTCTCAACAACAGAATGGGAAAGTTGCATTAGATTATAACGTACGTATGTAATATATTTTCTGTTAAGCTCAGACATATTCCAGTCCAGAAGATAAGTAGACTTTATACATAGTAAGTATGTAGGATGCATATGAGAAGTAGGAGTAGCACAAGTGAATTCAAATCAGATTCCATTCGATTTCTCGTCCAAGAGGGTCATCACATCACATCAGAGCAGAGAACTTCACTTCGATTCTTTTACGCCAAACCAATACATACATCTATTCTGTATATAACATACACGTACATTACTCTGGACTACTTATACTATTTCTACTAACTCACTTTCCTTACTTTACATTAGATTTACTTTACTTTATATTCCTAGCGTAAGTACATACAGAGTGCTCTAATGTATGTGATGGCACTGAGAGGAGAAAGACTAAAGGGAAAGAGAGTTTTCTCTAGTGCAGTAGCATAATAAGTAGAAGTGCAGAGAAGAAACGACTTGTTTAAACCGTAGCCGAGCCAAACCAATGCAATACTGTCGTATCTTCTTGTGTCTTGTCTTTTTCTGGCATGCTATGTATGGCATGGCAGTTAGCTCCTCTTTCCTATAAATACTGTTATAAGTACAGTATAGATGAAAGTAATGCTACACTCTAGTGCTAGTTTTGTTTCAAATATATTTAGGTATACTTTCGTTTGAGAAAGTATTATTTACCAGTTTCTACTATATATTAGCTGGTTTTGTGTATTTTCCATCCATCCCACGCTAGTACATATGTTATAGTTCGTGTCTTGCAGTCGTACAGATATTTTGCGAGTTAGTATAACCGTACAGTCTTGCAGCAGAAAAATGAATGAAGCCAAATGCCTCTTTAGTTTTTGCTTCATTCATCAAAGTAGAGTATGGCGAGGGCAGTCTCTTGTTTTGCATTAAAATAAAATGCACTTACCCATCTTCATTTTAATAAGAAACTATTTACATGATGCAATATGTAGTATTTATGCATTGCCTTTATAAAATTGAATATTTGAATGTGAAGAACTTTTGTCTGCCACGCTTACCACTATTATTTTTCAGATAAGTAATTTATTCTATCACAAAATATGTAATTAGATGGTAATATTTTTCGTAGATCTGTGTTTCTTTATATTCGTAATAGACATTGTATGCGATTTCTTTGCATTTATAAGATAATAGGATACTTAAAAGATTATTTCACAAGGCTGTAGTTGACTGACTTATTGCAGAACAAATTCGTTCCGGTGATATCTCGTGGCTGCCCTTGTATCAAATTATCTTATTGGGTTGACTGCTATTTGACCCGGGCAATAAGGACAAAATATCATCAGTTGTGTTATTATTATTACATATTTACATTATAGTTACTATGTACCCACCTATATTGAAATAGGCCTTGTCTTTAGTAACAATATGGTAGACTAGTATTAGGTGCATAAGAAGAATGTATTAATGTTGAGATTGAATTACGTAATATGTGCATCTCTCTATGTAGTATTATGTAATAATCATAAAATATTCCATCTGATACATATATATGCTTCCGTATATAGAATATTTATATGCTTCCGTGTATAAGTACTACTAAGTATTTTGAAGAATAGAATATTGTGTTTAGTATTACTGTGGTAGGACACATTATTACATAGTGTGCCTTGTCATATATAATATAGGAAATAGACGAGACAAATAAATGATTGTAGTGGAGTGGAGAAGTTGGCTAGTTTGGTATTGCATTGGTATGGTAGT